>CM035444.1:4283129-4298129 GCA_020310875.1 Ceratopteris richardii | reverse complement strand
CAAGATTTTCTCTTCATCTTCAATTTCTCTCAGCAATCCAGTCATCAATCTCTTATTTCCTTGAATCTATTATCTTGAAGGGGCTGTGGTCTTGTGGATATTCCTAGGATTGACAAAATAAAGATGATTTGTTGATTCTTTGTTACTTCATGATTGGAGAGGACAACTTGGAGTCCAAAACAAAACATTTTTTGGCGCCGTTGCCGGGGAACATTCCAAGAACTTCTTTGAAGTTGGACCTTTGCTGGATCTTCAGTTGATGATGGTAAACAAGGTAAAGCTCATCAATAAGGAAAAGTGCACATGAATAGGTAGATATCATTGTTTGTCTTTAGGGAAGAAGAAAGCAATGGATGTCTTGTAGAAGTGGAAGTGCTGAAATTTTTGTAGATTGATAGTTGCTCATCATTTTGGTGAAGTAAAAGTGCAGGTGTGTGGAGGATTTGAGCCAAGAAGCTGAAGATGGAGGTAACTTGAATCTATTCTTGCATTTCTAGATTTCTTTTTGCCCAAGTACTAGACACCATGTGTGATCTTGGGAAGATAACATGGTGATATTAAGGAAAGGACAGTTAAAGTAGCTAGATGAAAGAATGAGGGATTCAGTTGTTGACCAAGTCTGAGCATTAAATCTTGAGTTGTGCTGCATTTTGAAAAAAATCATATGATTGAGTTTATCTTTACAAAAATTGATTGCCTTTCATAACACTTTTTCATTGGAGAACCTTTCTTTGGTACTTTAGTGATAGCTAAGGACATAGAAACTCATAACCAATCAAGAACCATAGGATCAGTTGATTTCCAAAACCAGAAACCCTAAGTAAAGTGTTCACCTTTATTTTTAGGGCAAAAATACCAAACAAATTCACAAAACTCATCAAAAACAATTAAACAAATGTCTTTTCTTGATAAGAAGTTGAAGTGAGGTGTTGTGATTAGGAGTGATTGTGAAAAACTGGAAAAGAAAGCAAAAAAAATGATCAAAAAAACCAGAAAATTGAAAAACACGATTCTCTGCACAGAATCGCGACTTTCTGAAAAAAATAATTGATTTTGAAATAACATTGTAAGTGAAGGTTGAATTGAAGTTGTTGAAGGGTTTTGAAGGTAATCAAGAAGAAAAAGCTACTCAAAGTGGCATAAAATCAAAAATAGAGAAAAACACGATTTTCTGCACAAAGTCGCGATTTTCTGAGGGAGATTGTGATTTTGGTGCAAAAATTCAGGAGTAAAGTCAATTACAAAGAAAAGAAGAAATTGAAGCAAAACAAAGAGAAAGAAAGCTTAAAAAATAAAAAAAATTATCAAAAAAACCAGAAAATTAGAAAACACGATTCTCTGAACAGAATCGCGATTTTCTGTAAAAAGTGTTGTTTTGAAAAAACTTTCCAGGTGACTCATGTATTGAAGTGTGAAGGATATTGAGAGAAGGCAAGGACAAAGAATACTCAAAATTTGCACAAGAAAGGATCTACAGAAAGAAACACGATTCTTTACACAAAATCGCGATTTTCTGTAAAGAAAGTTTTTTGGAATCTGTGGAAAATTTGGGTACATTGAGATAAGGAAGTGTAAGGAGGATTAGGTAGATTGAGTAAGGGAAGAGGAATAAGTGAAAGAGTGTGAAAAACTGAAATTTGAACAAAATCGCGACTTTCTGAGTACAAAATCGTGATTTTTTGAGTACTATATAAGCAGATATTTGAAGAAAAAACTCATTTGAGAGTGAGAGAGAGGGAGAGAGAGAGTGAGCAGAGCTGCCAGAATCGCGACTTTCTGCAAACAGTGGACTTTGGAGAAATTTTCACTCAAGCAAGAAAGGTAAGAATCCTAACATCAATTTTGAACACATATTTTTGGTTTTAAGTGGGAAATAACATCAGAAATAGAAAAAAAACAGAGGAAGACAGAATCGCGATTTTCTGAATTATTGAGTTTTTGCTAAGGAATCATTAGTTTTTTGCTTTAGTTGCTTCATTGCATGTTAAAATTTTGATAAGGCGATTCTATAGGTTAAAAAATATTGAAAAAAGCAAAAAGTTGAAAATCTGTCAAATTTTGGACAAAATCGCGATTCTGAGTTTTACTCAAAATCGCGATTCTGTGAAAAAGTGCCAACAACATCGCGATTCCCAGAACGCGATTTTCATAAGAAAATCGTGTTTTTAACAATCTGTGAGCAATCACGATTGTCTGGGAACAAAATCGTGGAAAAACACGATTTTGACACAAAATCGTGAAAAACACGATTCTGTGAACAAAATCGTGAAAAACACGATTTTGACACAAAATCGTGAAAAACACGATTTTGACACAAAATCGCAAAAAACACGATTTTGTGAACAAAATCGCAAAAAACACGATTCTGTGAACAAAATCGTGGAAAACACGATTCTGTGAACAAAATCGTAAAAAACACGATTTTGACACAAAATCGCAAAAAACACGATTCTGTGAACAAAATCGTGGAAAACACGATTCTGTGAACAAAATCGTGAAAAACACGATTTTGACACAAAATCGCAAAAAACACGATTCTGTGAACAAAATCGTGGAAAACACGATTCTGTGAACAAAATCGTGAAAAACACGATTTTGACACAAAATCGCAAAAAACACGATTCTGTGAACAAAATCGCAAAAAAAAACACGATTTTGACACAAAATCGCAAAAAACACGATTTTCAACAGAAAATCGTGAAAAACGCGATTTTCACACAAAATCGTGGAAAACACGATTTTCAACAGAAAATTGTGAAAAACTCACAAGTAAGTAGAAAATCGGGAAAAACACGATTTTCAACAGAAAATCGTGGAAAACTCACAGGTAGGCACAAAATCGTGAAAAACATTAAGTTCATCAGAAAATTGTGAAAAAGTCTAATTGCATGATAAAATCGTGAAAAACACGATTTTCATCTGAAAGTTGTGAAAAAAAAACACTAAAGGCAGTAGAAAATCGTGAAAAAAACCCTAAAGTCATTAAGAAGTGGTGAAAAGCACAAAATATAGAAAGAAAATTAAAACACACACAATTTTGAACAGAAAATTGTGGAAAACCAATATATTGGTTAGGAAACTGTGACAAACACTCTGTTGAGTATTAGAAATTTGTCAAGAATAGTTGAATGATACTAAGATCTGGAAATAAAATAAATTCAATTCCTAAACAAGACCTAACAAGGAAGGAAAAAGAGCCAGGAAGTAATAAAAGATCAGAAAGAAGTTTAGGCCAAGAAAATAACATGGAAAACCTAAATGAAACAAATGAGTCAATAGAAACTGGGGATTTTAGAAACATCCTTAAATACATGTATACAAATAGGTTTGGAACCTATATATACCAGGATGGAATGCATAAATTCCTCATTAGATTGAGAAATTTAGAAATTCCCCTAAATATAACTCCAGTAGCCCAATTCAAAGATGGAAGATATGAAGACAGGCAAGGATGTGTATACATCTTCTCTCAAGACCCAGAAAATTCAAATGATCTAGGGCAATGTGCTGACAAAGGACCTTGGGAACATAACATGGGACAACCAGACATACCTAGACCAAATGAAAACTACACTAATAATGAGCAAAATCATGGGAGAAGGACACATGCTTCACCAAATCCCTTTGACAGAGAACCAGAAGGAAACAATGACTTCCCGCTCAGAAGAAGACCTCATTGGCAACCTCAGGGTAGGATGCTTAGACCATATCAAGTAGCCAAATGCATGAAGAACCAATATGAAGGGTATTCAGATCCTCATGCTCATGCTGCAGAATTTAGACAACTGATTAGAGCAGAGGAAGTAGAAGATTACAAGGTACAATTTGAAGCATTTGGTCTAACCCTAACAGGGCCAGCCTTATCATGGTTCATTCCTTTGAGAAAAGAAATGTACCTAGACATTGAATCTTTCTTAGAAGCTTTCATTGGTGAATTCTCTAAGACTGGAATCAAACATAGTACAGCCACATTGATACACAGCTTCAAACAACAAAAGGAGGAAAATGTTAGGGAAGCAGCCAGAAGGTTTAAGCAGTACATTGATAGATGCCCAAGAGAAGAAGTACCTTCCATGGCAAAACAAGTATCCTTATTCATTGAGGGATTGAGAAGTGCCCAATTAAGGACCCTAGTGTACTATAGGAGATGTCCTGATTTAGCAGCCTGTGTTAAGGAAGCAATAGATTTGGAGGACAACAGAGGTCAAGATTTGTTAGCATTTGATCAACCCAGATCTTATGAAGATAAAATTCCTCCAGCAGAAGAGTTGGCTCAGGCTATTGCTAAAGCCCTAGAGGTAAGCACTAAAACTAATCTGATAAACTCTAGGATAAACACAAACAAGAAATGTTATATTTGTGGAGAAAATCATCTGGCACAACAATGCCCTTATCAGAAACCACAACACTTACAAGATAGGAAGACACTCAAGTATTGTACACTAGAGAGAAAATGGACAAACCATACCAGGGAGGAATGCTTCTATAACAAACAACCTGTCAAGGAAAGAGACTATATGGCTCAAAGGGAATCAGGTTATACCGAGCAACCAAGACCAGTATTGGGACAACAACCTCCCATTCCAACCAATGTGGTACCAGTCAAATATACACCCATTGACGAAGGAAATTCAAGATTCAGATCACCTTATAAGGAGGAGTATCAATGGAGTGAGGGACATCAGGAAGAATGGGAAGATTATGAAATAAGGGAACCTGAGCTTAAAGCCCTAGATCTGGGAAATGGAAAAATTGAAATGGACACAGCAACATTCATGTACATTACTAACAACTACATGTCCAATCAAAAACCTCAATTCAAAGGGGGACCAAAGATAACATGTTATAGGTGTGGGGGAGAGCATTTCATTAGAGATTGTCCACAACCTCCAACATTCAGGATAGAGGGAGCATATTGTAAGGATTGTGGTAGAGAACATCTGATCAAGGACTGTCCAAAAAATCCCCAAAAACAACAGAACACACCTAATAACATACCTTTAAAAACAGTCAAAATTATGGAACAAGAGGAATTGAGTGACAATGATCAAATTGAACTTAATGTTATAACAAGGGCACAAGCCAAACAACAAGGAACAATTAAAGAACAAAATGAGGGTTCCACATCAAAAGGGAAGAAAAATAGACAAAGAGGGAAATGGGAAAAGAAAAGGAAAGTGGGCAAAAGTCTGGAAGAAGACAGTCAGGAACAAACAAATTCAAAACATACTTCTCCTCAAAAGACCCAGAATCTGTCTGAATTAGGAAATTCTCAGAGCCTAGACACCCTAATCAAAGCCTATAAAGGAAGGATTCAAGAGGGACCAAGCCCCGCAGATCATGCAATGGCTTATCCCATACCGGATTTAGAGCATGAAAGGATGCTAAAATGCAAACAAATTATCCAGGAAACACAACTCAGATTAGGGGAAGAAGACAGCTCTCGGAGAACATTTGATCAGCATGAAAAAACAAAAACCAAGGAAGATGATAAAGAAGGCAATCCACACATAACATTCCAAATGAGTTTAGATGAACATTGTAGTATTACATGTCATACAACATGGGAAAATTTGTTGAAACAAAATCCTCACCTACAAAACAAGATGAACAAGGAAGAAACAATATCTGGAAACCTTCATTCACCAACACAAGAATTAGAGGAACTATGGTATATTCCTATTGACAAAATAGGAGGATATTGTGAAGGAGAAGAAGGGAATTCAACCTTAAAATTACAATATGAAAAACATTCAGCAAAAGCCATTTTGGATAGTGGATCAGGAGTGGCTATAATGACTAAACAAACCTGGGAGAAATGGGGAAGAAAGGAATTACTACCCACTAAAATGAGATTACAACTTGCAGATGGACATATAGAAAATCCCCTAGGAATTTGGGAAAAAGTGATTGTGGACATATGTGGCATAGAAATAGAGCATACCTTTGCTATAGTAGAATTTCCACAATCCACATCTTATGAAATTATCCTAGGAAGACCCTTCATGAGACAAATGCAAATTGTACAAGATTGGGGTAATGATTGTTTATATCTTCAGAACCAGGGGAGAATAACAAGAGTAAACTTAAGAAATGGCCACTATTGTGACATATCTCCTAGAGAATGGTATAAAATACATCAAAATCAACAAGAAAGTGAAGAATCAGAGAGGGAGGAACAGGAAGAGGAATCAGCAGTTTGGAAGTGTAACATATTAAGAAATATCACAAATAGGAAAAGGAGGTTAAGAAGAGAAGATTGTGTGGAAGAAAGAGAAATACAAGATGAAAATTATGTGCCTCAACAATTCAAAGATGAAGAGTTTGAGCCTTATGGATGGAATCAAATCTTAGCTACCATGGATTTGGCCAGTGAGGAATATGTGGGAGTGGAATTCCAAAATGAGGAAGGATTTGACATCTTCCACATTGGCATACACATGATAGGAGTATCAAAAAGAGAAGAGGATCAAAATCAAGAAATGATATTAACAGAAGGAAAATCACAATATTTGGAAACAGTAAAAGCTGAGGATGCAATCAAAGATAAAATCTCAGGCAAATACAAGGAACATAAACACAAAGAAATAGAAAGAGACCAGGAAAAAGAAAAGAAAGAGAAAGAGATAAACAAAGATCAATACTTTGATGTACCAGCAAACTTTAAAACTTATGAAGTAGAAGATAGACTACTTCTGAAAATGAAACCAAAAAGAGAGAAGAAGAAAGGGGAAGCATATGATAATGAAGAACAAACAAAGAAAATTGTAATTACACAGGAAGAAGGAGAAGAGAGACAAATAGTAATAGCTGATGACATGACATCACAAGAAGAAGAAGCATTAAGGATCCTAGCAAAGAAATATAGGGATGTATTTGCTTACAGTTATAAAGATTTGAAAGGAATTGATCCAAAAATTTGTGAGCATAAGATTCCTATGACACCTGATGCAAAACCAAGCAAATAGAGACATTATACATTTAATGACAAATACTCTGCCAAAATAAAGGAAGAAATTGACAAGTTGTTGGCTGCTAATTTCATTTATGAAATAGAGTACACTGAATGGATATCGCCTATAGTTGTGGTGCCAAAAAAGAACGGGAAACTTAGGGTATGCATTAACTTGAAGAAAGTAAATGCAGCAACTATAAGGGATAGTTATCCACTGCCAATAACAGATCATCTTCTTGAGAGAGTTGCAGGAAAGGAAGTCTATAGTTTTCTAGATGGCTTCTCAGGATACAATCAAGTACCAATAGCTTTAGAGGACCAACATAAGACTGCCTTTTCTACAGAATGGGGGGTTTATGCTTTTAGGGTTATGCCCTTTGGATTGACCAATGCCCCAGCAACTTTTCAAAGGTTGATGTGTCATATTTTCAAAGAATTCCTGAGAAATGTGATGGAAATCTATGTAGATGACTTATGCACTTTTTCTTTAAAAAGACAGGATCATTTACAAGATTTGGAAAGAATATTCAGGAAGTGCAGGACATATAGAGTATGCTTAAACCCAGAAAAGTGTGTATTCTATGTCAGACAAGGAAGAATGTTGGGTCACATAGTGTCAAAAAATGGAATCTCTACTGATGAGAAGAAAATAAAAGCCATAATAGAGCTTCCTAGACCAACAAATGTGAAGGAACTCCAAACTTTTATGGGACATTGTGGGTACTACAGAAAATTTGTATACAAATTTGCTGATATAGCCAAGCCCTTATATGCCCTCATCACAAAGTTTGAGTGGACTGAAGAATGTGACCAAGCATTTGAAACATTAAAAACTTGTTTGGTGACAGCACCAATCTTGAAAACACCTCAGTGGGATAAAATCTTTCATGTACATGTCGATGCTTCAAATTATGCTCTGGGATGTGTGTTAGCACAACCTATAGAAGGAAGCAAATTAGATTTCCCAGTAGCATATGCAAGTAGACAATTAAACAGTGCAGAAAAAAATTACACAACTACTGAGAGAGAAGGATTGGGAATGATCTTTGCTGTCAAAAAATACAGACATTATCTATTGGCCAACAAGTTTAAATTCTTTGTGGATCACCAAGCTCTACTCTATTTAGTAAATAAACCATGTCATACAGGAAGAATAGTAAGATGGTTTCTTTTACTAATGGAATTTGAGTTTGAGGTGGTGGTTAGACAAGGAAAAACACACTTGAGAGCAGATCATTTATCAAGAATTCAGTCAAAAGAACCTAGTTCACCTATAGATGATGATTTGCCAGATACATACTTATTCAAGGTGGAAAGTGTTCCTGAATGGTCGATGTCATTAATTCCCTTGCTAACCATGGGACCTTGTAGGTCATTAGCAAATAATACACATCTGGTGTTACAAAGCAGGAATTTCATGTTGTTAGCTGGACATTTGTATCACCTCAATCAGTCAGGTATACTGGAATATTGTACTCCAGAAGAAGAGCAACATGAATATGTAAGAAAAGCTCATTGCTGGAATCCATGTACTCATGCTTCTACGATTGTCACTCTTAGTAACCTTAATAGGATGGGAGTACATTGGCCAAATAAGATTCAAGATGTGGAGAGATATATTGATAATTGTCAAAAATGTCAAACATGGCAGAAAGCAGAATTAATAACTCTATATTGGTTTCAGAAAAACCCTGAATGGAGTGAAAATATTGTTGAGAAGTTGAAGAGAAAGGAGAAAGGGGAACAAGTAATAGCTGGTGCTGATTCAAGAAATCTACAAATGATCTCAGAAGAATATCAACTCATAGGAGAGCAATTATACAAGAGAGGAATGGATGGATATCTGAGAATCTGTGTTCTAGAAGAAAGGTATTTAGAGATGTTGGAAATGGCACACTCAGGAGTAGCTGGAGGACATTTCTCAAGTGATAGAACAGCCAAACTCATCTTATATTCTGGCTTTTGGTGGCCAACCCTATTTCCTGATGCTAGAACTTATGTGAAAAGATGTGATGTCTGTCAAAGGGTAAGCCAACCAAACAAAAGAGATAACATGCCATTAATTCCTTTAATTTCAGCCAGAGCTTTTAGTAAATGGGGATTGGACTTTATTGGACCCATACATCCTCCAGCCAGACAATCTCATGCAGAATACATACTAGTAGCTACAGATTATTTGACAAAATGGGCTGAGGCCAAAGCTACTAAAAGAAATGATGCTCACACCACTGCTAGATTTTTGTATGAAAACATTATCACTAGATTTGGACTACCAATTGAATTGGTAAGTGATAGGGGGACTCATTTTTTGAATCAGATCATAGAAAACATGACTAATTATTTCATGATTAGTCACAATAAGTCAGCCCCATATCACCCACAAGCCAATGGGTTAGCAGAAAGCACTAATAAAGTACTTTGCAATGTATTGTCCAAATTAGTCAACACAAACAGAAACGACTGGGATTATCAACTGAATCATGTTCTTTGGGCTTATAGAGTGGCATACAAAACAGCTTTAGGGACTACACCATTTAATTTGGTGTATGGCCAGAATGCAGTTTTACCCATGGAATTTCTTATTCCAACATTGAAGGTAGGTAGCCAATACAATTGGACAGGACATGAATTATCTGAGAGAGTCATAGACTTAGAAAAACTGGGAGCATCGAGACTCCAAGCAGTGATGAGTATATACACAAACAAGAAAAGACAAAAAGCTTATCATGATGTTCACATAAAAGACAAAGACCTACAAGAAGGAGACCTGGTCTTAGCTTACACAATCAAGGAACATCAGAAAAAGTTTCAGAAAAAAGGTCATGGGCCATATATCATACATCAAATAAGCAAAAGTGGAGCTATTCAGTTAGCCAATATTGATGGGGAAATCATGCCAAATTTCATAAGTGGATGTAGAGTAAAGAGGTATGAGTGCCCATTAACTACTGAGGAATGGAGAAGGTTGCAAAAGGCCCAAAATAGGAAAAAAGAAGAAGAAAGTATTAGAAAGGAGGCTCAACTAGAAGCCAAAGAGAGAATTAGAAAATTGAAACAAGTGTGCTTATGTGAAAACACTCTAAAGCAAAAAGAACATTTGCCTTTGATTATGATGAATTACCAGAATGAAAACATAAGGGTTTTGATAGATTCGGGAGCTCAAGTGAATCTAATTAGCTCAGCCTTGATCAATAAGTTTAATCTTAAGAGAGCTGAAAGCAGAATTCTGATCAAAACCCTGGGAGGGAAAAGAATTCAAAGCATATCTTCACTTTCTGTTAAAGTTAAATTTAATAACGAATATATGGAGATAGATTGTGAAGAGTGGCCAGACCATTTAATGACTGAAAAGCTGATTTTAGGGCAACCATGGCTCAAACAAGGTAAAGTCATCTTAAATTTTGAAAAAATGAAGCTTAATTTGACCATCAAGGACAAAAAGTTTTTAATGTTCTTTCTGAGTAATGAAGAGCAGGTAGTTCATATGGATGTTCATGACCCACATCTCGAAGGATTTGCTTTCTCAATGGAGGACAGGAACATTTTGACAATACAAAGTGATCAAGCTTCATGCACTCAAGATCAGCAAAAGATTGAAGAGGTAAAGGTTGATGAGGAGACAAAACAGAGAAGACTATTATTGCCAAAGTTGCAATATCAACAAAACAGAACAAAAAGAATATGGAAACAGGTCATGCACAGTTATGGCTCACCAAAACAGGAAATTAAAACAAAATGGATATGGAAGCCAAAAAATGTCAAAAAATGTTCATCCACAGAGCATGGATATTTCCAGAACAGAAGGACAAATGGAGTAAAACATTACTGGGTGAAAAAATCAGAATTGGGTCAATGGAAGAGGGATAATCCACAATGGACCTATTTTTGGAATTTTGAAGAGGACAGAAAAATATTTCCTTCTTTCCCCTTAGAAGAAAATTAGGAGGGGAAGGAAAGAAGACAGAAAAAAAAGAAAAAAAAAAAAAAAAAAAAAAAAAAAAAACCAGAAAAATATATATATTTTATTTTCTTGATTTTCTTTCTAAAAATAAAAAAAAAAAACACAAAGCAAGATATAGGGAGGGAAGAGTAACTTATTATGGAAAAAAAAGTTGTTTTGTCTTATTGATTTTTAAATTTTTTGTGTGATCATTTTTCTTTTTTACCACTACTTTTTAAGTTTCTTCATTAATTATCTTTCCTAGCATCATCTTTCTAATTCAGGAATTATTTTTTGAGCAAGGAAGTGACAATTGAGAGAGCACAATAGATGTCTTGCTACACCTGTGTTGCTCACTTAAAATTGAGTCTCTTGGAAAAAAGCAAAAATTGCTGGGAACTTGTCTTTCTTATTTTTTATATATGTCAGTAACATTCCAGAATAATATAGTATTTTCTTATGAAATCTTGTAACTCATGTGGGTGGAGTATTTTCTTTTCTGTTATATATAAATACAGGATGGTGAATACAAAGGAGTTGGCAATCCATGACTTCAAAGCTGATTCAGTGACTTTGTCCAGAGGACACTGGTTTTTGGACAGTGATACAGCTGAAGAACAAGTGGACTTAGAATCCGATGAAGACCAAGAAATCCCAGAAGCTGAAAAAATAGCAAAAGAACTTAAAGAAATTCTGGGAGTGATAGGACAGCATATCTTCACAGTAGCAGTGGGAGGATATAAGTACACTATGCTGTGCCAAGAATTTTACAGGTTTCAGAAAACTTCTGTCAACCTCAAAAGATGGAAAGCTGTGGGATTGCACAAGCTCTTAGAAGAACCTATTTTCTTTATTGACTTTGAAAGAGTAGCACAAGTGATGGGAAGTTTGGAGGAAGTGGGAAAAGGCAATGATGCCTACTTCAGATGTAAAGTGAAGAATAAAGACAATCAGGAGGCAGGGATAGTCATCAAAGCAGAACATATCAGAGCCGCCTTACAGTTCTATCCAATGGGCACTAAACTGGACCAAAGTTTTGTCAAGAAAAATAAGGAGACTTACACGGGGTATGTAAAGTTCACTGACTTCAAGGGAAAAGAAAATGAAGAATATGCTATAAGAATGTTCTTGCAGTTCTTTTGTTTTCCGAAATTACCAAGGTATACCATGCCTCATAAGTCAGTAACTCTATTAATGTTCAATAACAAAGATAGAACCAAGCCATTTGGGGTGATGGATGTCTCACCTTACATCCATGAACAGCTGAAGGAAGCAGCAAAGCACTGGGAGCAGAAGAAATTCATGAATGGAGCCCAGTTTTTAACAAAAATCATTTATCATGTTCTAGGTATGGAAGAACAGTTAAAGTTAGCTCCTGAGGCACAGTACTTCAGAAATTTGATGTCAGGAATCAAAAGTCCCCCAAAGAAGGCACTTGGAAGAGAATCAGAAGGACAAACTCGCATGAGGGGAACAGGAATGAAGAGAAAAGTAATATCTGAGGAAGTGATTCCAGTAAAGAAAAGAAAGTTGGACCCCAGAAAAGTAGAGTTAGAACAGGCGGAAGACACAAGAGAGGAACAGGTGGCAGCACAGAAAAAGGTACAATCCTCCAGTGAACCTCATCCTCCGCAGACAAGTAAAGAACAGCTTTACACTTATCTCACTCAAGGAAACAGCAAAAGAGCCATATACGAGGCACAATATCAAAAAATGTTGGAAGATTTTTCATGTAAAGCTACCGATTGGATCCAAGAAGAGGTGGAGCACTATGAAGCATTGCATGAAGAAATGATGGCAGCAGAAACTGAGGAGATATTTGTGAAGAAGGAGGTAGAATTGCTGGCATACTTCAAGGAGTTGCAAGGACCTCCAGAGGCCAGAACTACGGTGATAGTGAAAAAGAAGATGCCAAGGAAACCTGTTCAAAAGAAGAAGATGATAAAGAAAGGAAAAGGAAAAATGGCAGATGAACATGTGATGAAAGAAATGAAACAAGTAATTACAAAAGAAACACAGAAGCTAACCTCAGTGATGGAAGTGTCAAAGCCTATAGAACAAGAAGTGGGAGGATCTTCACGATTCTCATCTGATTCAGATAGCGACATTGAGAGTTTTTTGCTAAAAAGTTTAAATCTGTCAATACCCAACACTCCCAATATAGCTGTACAGGCTGTGGAAAAAGTGAAAACACCTGAGGATTCAAGTAAGAAACCTCAAGAGAAGCAGACACAGGAGGAAATAGTTCCACAGATGAGTGCTGAAGAAAAAAGGAGGCAGTTAAAAGGAAAGGCAAGGATGACAGAAGAGGAAGACCAGAAGAGAAATGAAGATAGTTCTGGAATAATGAATGTTGACAAAAATTCAATATGGACCAACCCATCACAGACACAGTTCAAATTAAATGCAAGGTTGACTGCAAGTTTGGAGGAACTAGCAAAGAAAGTATTCGGCAGTTCAAATGATCAGCAGAAGGATGCATCCAAAGAACAGGAAAGTAAGGAGTTAGAATCAGAAAAGAATGCTCAGGAGGTCTTGGGACAAGTAATAGAGGAAGGAATTGTTCAAAGTATAAAGGATGTGCTGCAGGATATAAAAAGCAGTGAGGAATTTACATCTAAGAATGATCAAGAACAGGAGGTGGAAGCAGATTTTATGGATATTGAGGAGCAAGATCAGGAATGCATAAAAGAGAAAAGTAATGACCAGGTTGCTGGTACAAAAGAAATTGAATCAGTTGAAGTTCAGGAAAAGCAGGAACAGGAAGACCAACTCAGGAAAGTTCAACAAATTTTTGTTGAAAAGGACCCAAATAATAGTCAGGAAACCCTAACACAAGAGAAGGAGATACTAATTAAGGAAGACCAGCTCTTCACAGAGAAGCAACAAGTAGTGGAAGAAAAGAAGCCATTAGAAGAGAAGAAAGCTTCAGATTTCTCAGAGCAGAAGAGTGCAAATGACAGAGCACTAGTTTATGAGGAGGAAGATAACAATCAGGATACAGAGAACTATGATCACAGTGATGAAGAACAAGACATGCAGGACATAGAAGATGAAACAGCAGCAGAAGAAGATGATGTGGATAAAGAAGATAAGCAAATTGAAGTTAGACAGACAGAAATAGAAGTAGGGTTGGAAAGAATACCCAAAAATATAAGATCAGCTTGTCAAATGATTATGAGCAACATTGAACAATTCAGACCATCTAGCAGAAATATGATCATATCAGGAATGGTGGCTGAATCAGAATTTGAAAAAGGCAGTTTAATTATCAAAGAACACAAGAAAGAAAAAGAGCAGATGACAGAGCAATTAAGGTTGATAAAGGAAAGGAATGAAGAATATCTCAATAGAATCATTGTTTTGGAAGAAGCAGAGGTTCAGAAGCAGAACAGGATCCAATATTTGGAAGAAAAGAGTGTAAAGTTATCAGAGCAGAATGCCAAAATGGAAATGGAACTAAAAACCATAGGAGGAAGATACAGAACTTTGCAAACATCTTATCAAATTCTGACTAGAGCACACGAAGAGATTAATAAAGTGTTGTTAGAAGAAGGTCAATTACAAGGTGGAAGTAAATCTGTTCAATTGAAAGAGGAAGAAAAGGAAGAGCTGCATAAAGAAATTCAAAGACTTCAAATAGAATTAAAAGAGGCCAAGGAAATGGAGAAACAGGCAAACACTCATGCTGCCACATCAATGAGAGGATATCATCAATTACATATGGAGGTAGAGAAGGAAAGAAGTGAATGGCAAGCAAAGATGGAGGAAGAAAGAAATGAGTGGAGGAAGGAAAAGGAGTTATGGGCAGCTCAGAACAAAAGTTCAATGATGACTATAGAAGAATTACAGAAACAGTTGGAGAAATCAAAAGTTCCAGAAGAAATTCAAGATCAAGTACAGGCAGAAGATACAGACAACAGGGAATATGAAACAGGGGATTTTGACAGGGAACAAGAGAACAAGGAATCAGCAGCCAAAGAAACAGAGGAAGAATATTCTGAAGATTTTGTACAGAAATTATTGACCAATAGAGAGTCAAGAATGGATTTTATCAGAAAAATGCATGATGAGTATGAAGATCAAATAGTTACCTTTGCTCTGA
>CM035444.1:4273129-4275629 GCA_020310875.1 Ceratopteris richardii | reverse complement strand
GAGGTAGAGGCAATCAGAACAATAACAAGAAGACATGTTGGATTTGTGGATTGAGCAATCATCTAGCATATGATTGTTGGCACAATCAACAAGGAGCAAGTCAAAATCAGAACAACAATGGCAGAGGAAGAGGTGGAAGATTTCAAAATCAATTTCAAAGAGGAAGACAGAATTCAAGAGGAAGTTATGGAAGAGGTGGTGGAAGAAATTGGAATCAGAACCAATCATACAACACCACATATTACAATTATGCAAATGATACACAGAATGACAACCATACAACATTGATGATGAATTCAATTAGTTCATCAGAGAAGGAGGATCTCAAGGTATTTTATATTGACTCTGGTTGTTCAAATCATTTGTCAGGTAATATAGAATTATTGTCAGAATTGGAAGAAGGCAATTCAAGTCATACAGTACAAACAGGTGACAATACAAAACATAATGTGCATTCAATTGGAAAAGTGAAGTGCAGGAGTGGAGCTGATTTATTAACAAATGTTTTGTATGTTCCAACAATACCAAAGAATCTGATTAGTGTTGGACAAATAGTGGAAAAAGGTTTTCAAGTCAGATTTACAAATGAAGGGGTATTTGTTGAAGATCCAGAGGATGCATACACACCCATTGTTTGTGGTAAGAAGGAAGGTAGACTTTTTACTCTCAAAGTGCAAGGAAATGTTGGTCAAGCCCTAATTACACATGGTGATGAAGTAATTACAGAGTTAGATCTTTGGCATAAAAGATTGGGACATTTCAATGAAAGAGGAATCAAAACTATGGTGGAGAATCAATCTGTATTGGGACTACCAAATGTAAAGAATCAACATATGATATACAAGTGTGAAGCTTGTCAGATGGGAAAAGCTCATAGACAACCATTTCAGAAGAAAGGTTTCAAGCATGAGGGTTTGCTTGAACTCATACATACAGATGTATGGGGTCCAACAAAAGAAGGTTCAATAAATGGATCTAGGTATTATGTTTTGTTTATTGATGATGCTACAAGGTGGATAACCCTTTATGTTCTAAAGGAAAGATCAGAAGTCTTTGGAGCCTTCAAACATTTTCATGCTTATGCAGAAAGAGTTACAGGTCACAAACTCAAGAGGCTAAGGTCTGATGGAGGGGGAGAATACTTCTCCCAAGAATTTAATGACTATCTTTGGAATGCAGGTATCAAGAGAGAGATAACTTGCAGGTATACACCTCAACATAATGGGGTGGCAGAAAGGAGGAATAGAACATTGGTTGAATTTGCAAGAGCAATGTTAAAGGAAAAGAATTGCCCTAATTATCTTTGGGCTGAGGCTGTAAATACAGCCACATACCTTGTGAATAGGTTACCATGTGGAGCTTTGAATGGTATGACCCCTTATGAAGCTTGGTGGGGTAAGAAACCAACACTTGACCATTGTAAAGTGTTTGGGTCAATTGCCTATGCTTATGTACCATCACAACTCAGACATAAGCTTGAACCAAAGGCAGAAAGATATGTGTTTATTGGGTATGATGAAAAGCAAATGGGTTATAGGCTATGGAGTCCTTTAACTAAACATTTTATTGTTTCCAGAGATGTGACCTTTGATGAACAGAAGAGTTGGTATGCAGATAAAGAATGTGAGCTTGAAACATTTGAAGAAGAGATAAGAAGGAGTGCAAGAGGTAAGTCACATATGCAAATAGATGGAGATGAAGAACATATGCAAGCAAGCACATCAAGAGTTGATTCATATAGAAGGAATGAAGATGGACCAATATTTGATGAAGAAGTACATCCAGATAGACATGAAGAGTGTGAACCAAGAAGGTCAACCAGAATAAGAAATCAACCTACAAGGTATTCATATGACACTTCTTACTTGACTCAGAAAAATTATGCTTACATGGTTAAGGAAGATGAAGAACCTCAAAGCTATGATGAAGCAAAGGGTAAGAGACAATGGGAAGTAGCAATGAAGGAAGAATTTGATGCTCTTGAAGAGAACAAAACTTGGGAACTTGTCCCGAAACCTAATGGTAAGAAAGTGATTGGAAACAAATGGGTTTACAAAGTTAAGAAGCATGCAGATGGAACTATAGCCAGATACAAAGCTAGATTGGTGGTTAAAGGCTATGCTCAAACATTTGGCATAGATTATGATGAGACATTCAGTCCTGTGGCAAAGATGTCAACCATAAGAACAATCATTGCCATTGCAGCATCAAAAGGATGGACATTGAGTCAATTGGACATTAAGAATGCATTTTTGAATGGATATATATCAGATGAGGTTTACATGGAACAACCTCAAGGGTTTGCAGATCATAAGTTTCCAAATTATGTTTGCAGGTTGAGAAGAGCCCTTTATGGTTTGAAGCAAGCTCCAAGAGCTTGGAATTATAGACTTGTAAAGTATCTTAATGACCTTGGGTATCAAAGTTCAAAGGCAGATGCAAGTTTACTTATCAAAAGAACAGATGAAGGTATGATCTACATTTGTATATATGTAGATGA
>CM035444.1:4260629-4265629 GCA_020310875.1 Ceratopteris richardii | reverse complement strand
GAATCTCTGTTGATAAGTCATATTTTCTTTTATATTTTTCATTCAATACTGAAGTGTTTGAAAAACATGATGTTGTTGGAGCAACTCGATGCCTGGCATCGAATTCCAGTTGGTAAGTCATATTCTAAGTGTGCATGAAATCACCTATAGTTTTGGTGTCCAAAAGATCAAGACTTTATGCGGGAAGTCGATGCCCGGCATCGAATCCCTACTGAAAAGTGGCCAAAAACATCCCAAGTCGATGCCCGGCATCGAATTCTCGTTGCAAGTCGATGCTAGGCATCGAATTCTAATTTTAAACAGGCGCTCTTACTAAAACAGGTAAAATTTCCAATTTTGGAAGGTCATACAGGGTCATCTTGTGAAGGCCATAACTTGAGTTCTAGAGATCCATTTGATTCATATGATAGCTTGTTGGAAAGCTCTACTCTTCTAGTTTCAGCCTATAAAGTTTCATGGAGAAATAATACTTGATCTAGGAGAAATTAGCAAAATACTGAAGGTATGTCATTTCGGTGACTAGGAATTTCTGTAGAAGCAAAGTTCTCACTTTAGGCTATCATTTCTCAAAGTTTGGAGGGGAAATGAGTTAATGATGACCATAGAGGTGTTCTAGTGTCACATTAATTCATTTCTTGTGGTGTTTCATACATCAACAAGTGGTATCAGAGCAGAAAGATTCTCGAGAGCAGAAGACGACAAAGGTACGAGAAGTTTTGTAAAGTTTTCCATTAAAGTTTGAGAGGTGAAGCATTTGAAGACACAAGGCATCAAAAGGTTACTTCAAAAGTATCCTCATACACAAAGAACTTCAAAAGGTATTATCCTTTATCCTTTAAGCTCACAGGTTGCAGCAGAAGGGAAGGAGTATGGAAGACCATATCTCCATTGACAAACTGGACAGAGATAATTACCCCGCATGGGTAATGAGAATGGAAGCCCTACTTATGAGTAAGGATCTCATGGTATATGTAACAGGTGAAGAAGAGAAGCCAGTATTTGAAGATGAAAGCCGACCAAAGAAAGAGGAACTTGATGCTTTAAAGCATTGGCAGAAGAAGGATGCAAGTGCAAAAGCATACATCTACAATACAATCTCAGATCATTTGCTACCACACATCAGAGGATTGGAATCATCAGAAGATATATGGAATGCATTGGAATATCATTTCCAAAGCACTACTAAAGCACGGAAAGCAAGTCTATGGTCAGAGTTTACAACATTCAAGAAGAAGCCAAGTCAAACCATTAGTGATTATGTCACTAAGATGAAGGATCTAGCAGATAGTCTTGGATCCATAGATGAAGATGTTGAAGATCACAGATTGATTGCTCAACTACTTGCAGGCTTGAGAGGGGATGAAAGGTGGAAACCTTTTTTCTTATCAACAGAACTTTCATTAAATCATTATGTTCCAGATTTGAACCAGTTGCTTGGTTTGATGCTCACATATGAGCAAGACTTGAAGGGAGATGGAGATAAAGGTCAAAGTTCTGCAATGTACATGAAGAATAAGAAGAAAGGAGATAAAGGTAAAGCAAAGGATGAAGAGGAGTCTAATTCTCAAGCTTATTATGCAAGAGGTAAAGGCACTGGCAGAGGAAGAGCAAGAGGTTTTGGAAGAGGAAGAGGTAATCAAAATAACAACAAAAAGGCTTGCTGGATCTGTGGATTGAGTAATCATTTGGCTCATGACTGTTGGCACAACCAACAAGGATCAAACCAGATCCAAAACAACAATAGCAGAGGTCGAGGTGGAAGATATCAAAGTAATTTTCAAAGAGGTAGACAAAGTCAAAGAGGAGGCTATGGTAGAGGTGGAGGAAGAAGTTGGGGACAAAATCAATCCTACAACACCACCTACTACAATTATGCAAATGACACACAGAATGAAAGTCATACATCATTGATGATGAATTCAATCAGTACATCAGATAAAGAAGATCTAAAGGTATTTTACATTGACTCCGGATGTTCTAATCATTTGTCAGGAAACATAGAATTGATGTCAGAATTGGAAAAAGGTATTTCGAGTCACACAGTTCAAACTGGTGATAATACAAGACATAGTGTACATTCAATTGGAAAAGTGAAATGCAAGAGTGGAGCAGATTTGCTAACCAATGTTTTGTATGTTCCTACAATACCTAAAAACTTGATTAGTGTGGGACAGATAGTTGAAAAAGGTTTTCAAGTCAGGTTTACAAATGAAGGAGCATTTGTGGAAGATCCAGAGAATGGATATAATCAGATTGTCTCTGGTAAGAAAGAAGGTAGACTCTTTACTTTAAGAGTGCAAGGAAACATTGGTCAAGCTTTGCTCACACATGGTGAAGCAGTGATTACAGAACTTGATCTCTGGCATAAGAGATTAGGTCATTTCAATGAAAGAGGAATTAAAGCTATGGTTGCTAATCAGTTTGTACTAGGATTACCAAATGTGCAAAGTCAACATATGGTTTATAAATGTGAAGCATGTCAAATGGGTAAAGCACACAGGTTACCATTTCAAAAGAAAGGATTCAAACATGATGGAGTACTTGAGCTCATTCATACAGATGTATGGGGACCAACAAAAGAAGGATCTATCAGTGGCTCAAGGTACTATGTTCTTTTTATTGATGATGCTACAAGATGGATAAGATTATATGTTTTGAAGGAAAGATCAGAAGTGTTTGGAGCTTTCAAGCATTTTCATGCATATGCAGAGAGAGTCACAGGTCAAAAGCTTAAGAGACTGAGGTCTGATGGAGGGGGAGAATATTTCTCCCAAGAGTTCAATGATTATCTTTGGAATGCAGGTATTAAGAGAGAAATAACTTGCAGGTATACACCACAACAAAATGGTGTAGCAGAAAGAAGGAACAGGACTTTGGTTGAGTTTGCTAGAGCTATGTTAAAGGAGAAGAATTGTCCAAATTATCTTTGGGCTGAGGCTGTAAATACAGCTACATATCTTGTGAATAGATTACCATGTGCAGCTCTAATGGAATGACTCCATATGAAGCTTGGTGGGGTAAGAAACCAACACTAGATCATTGTAGAGTGTTTGGATCAATTGCATATGCTTATGTGCCATCACAACTTAGGCATAAACTTGAACCAAAGGCAGAAAAATATGTGTTCATTGGTTATGATGAAAAGCAGATGGGTTACAGGTTGTGGAATCCTCTAACCAAACAATTTATTGTTTCTAGAGATGTTACATTTGATGAACAGAAAAGTTGGTATGCAGATCAAAGTCATACAGCTGAAGAATTTGAAGAAGAGGTAAGAAGATGTGAGAAAGGAAAATCAATTGTGCAGGTGAATAGAGATGAAGACTATATGCAAGCAAGTACATCCAGAAGTGGATTAACAAGAATGAATGAAGAAGCTCCTATATTTGATGAAGAGGTGTATCCAGAAACTTATGAAGAATGTGAACCAAGAAGGTCAAGCAGGACAAGGAGACAACCAGAAAGGTATTCTTATGATACTTCTTACATAACTCAGAAGAACTATGCATATATGGTCAAAGATGATGAAGAACCTCAGAACTATGATGAAGCTAAAGGTAAAAAGCAATGGGAAGAAGCAATGAAGGAAGAGTTCAATGCACTGGAGGAGAACAAGACATGGGAACTTGTTCCTAAACCAAATGGTAAGAAAGTAATTGGAAATAAATGGGTTTATAAAGTGAAGAAGCTTGCAGATGGAAGTATAGCCAGATACAAAGCTAGATTGGTGGTGAAAGGCTATGCCCAGACCTATGGCATAGATTATGATGAGACATTCAGTCCTGTAGCTAAGATGTCAACTATAAGGACAATCATTGCTATTGCAGCTTCAAAAGGATGGACCCTAAGTCAATTGGATATAAAAAATGCATTCTTGAATGGATACATATCAGATGAGGTATACATGGAACAACCTCAAGGGTTTATAGATTCCAGGTATCCAAATTTTGTTTGCAGGTTGAGAAGAGCATTGTATGGATTGAAGCAAGCTCCAAGAGCTTGGAACTATAGACTGGTGAAGTATCTCAATGATCTTGGATATCAAAGTTCAAAAGCAGATTCAAGTCTACTTATCAAAAGAACAGAGGAAGGTACAATCTACATTTGTATTTATGTAGATGACATTATAATCACAGGTACTTCAGATGAAGGAATCAAGGAGGTAAAGAGATTACTTGAGAAAGAGTTTAAGATCAGTGACCTAGGAAAGTTATCATACTTTCTTGGAATGGAAGTTACTTATACAGATCATGGCATATATGTGTCACAAGAAAGGTATCTTCTGAACTTGTTGAAGAAGTTTGATATGGAAAATTGCAGAGAAGCTTCAACTCCACTTGAAGTTAATCACAAGCTCAGTAAATATGATGGTGCAGACTACAAAGATATGAGGAAGTATCAATCTCTTGTGGGTAGTTTGATTTATGCTACACTAACAAGACCTGATCTTAATTATGCAGTGGGAGTTTTGTCACAATTCATGCATTGTCCAAAGGACCCACATTGGATTGCAGGTCAAAGAGTTCTCAGATATATCAAAGGAACTATAAAGGAAGGATTATATTATCCTTTTACATCAGATTTGAAATTGAGAGCCTACAGTGACTCAGACTGGGCAGGTAATCAAGATGACAGGAGATCAACTCATGGTTACATGATATACATTGGTGATAAGCTTGTAAGTTGGTGTTCCAAGAAACAACATACAGTAGCATTATCATCAACTGAAGCAGAGTACAAAGGACTTGTGGAAGCAGCTAAGGAAGTCATATGGATGCAGACATTGTTCAAGAGCTTAGGCATTGATCAAGGTACACCTACAATACATGGAGATAATATGAGTTCACTCTATCTTGCAGCAAATCCAGTATTTCATGCAAGGACAAAGCACATAGAGATACAGTATCATTTTCTCAGAGAAAAGGTAATGGAGAAGGAGATTGAAGTGGAGTACATTTCCACTAAAGATCAGTTAGCAGACATAATGACAAAGAGCTTGG
>CM035444.1:4250629-4253129 GCA_020310875.1 Ceratopteris richardii | reverse complement strand
GGTTTCTTACCCCACCAAGCTTCATAAGGGGTCATACCATTCAAAGCTCCACATGGTAGCCTATTCACAAGGTATGTAGCTGTATTAACAGCCTCAGCCCAAAGATAATTAGGGCAACTCTTTTCCTTTAGCATTGCTCTTGCAAATTCAACCAATGTTCTATTTCTCCTTTCTGCCACCCCATTATGTTGAGGTGTGTACCTGCAAGTTATCTCTCTCTTGATACCTGCATTCCAAAGATAGTCATTAAACTCTTGGGAGAAGTATTCTCCCCCTCCATCAGACCTTAGCCTCTTGAGTTTTTGACCTGTAACTCTTTCTGCATAAGCATGAAAATGTTTGAAGGCTCCAAAGACTTCTGACCTTTCCTTTAGAACATAAAGAGTTATCCACCTTGTAGCATCATCAATAAACAAAACATAATACCTAGATCCATTTATTGAACCTTCTTTTGTTGGACCCCATACATCTGTATGTATGAGTTCAAGCAAACCCTCATGCTTGAAACCTTTCTTCTGAAATGGTTGTCTATGAGCTTTTCCCATCTGACAAGCTTCACACTTGTATATCATATGTTGATTTTTCACATTTGGTAGTCCCAATACAGATTGATTCTCCACCATAGTTTTGATTCCTCTTTCATTAAAGTGTCCCAATCTCTTATGCCAAAGATCTAACTCTGTAATTACTTCATCACCATGTGTGATTAGGGCTTGACCAACATTTCCTTGTACTTTGAGAGTAAAAAGTCTACCTTCCTTCTTACCACAAACAATGGGTTTGTAAGCATCCTCTGGATCTTCAACAAATACCCCTTCATTTGTAAATCTGACTTGAAAACCTTTCTCCACTATTTGTCCAACACTAATCAGATTCTTTGGTATTGTTGGAACATACAAAACATTTGTTAATAAATCAGCTCCACTCCTGCACTTCACTTTTCCAATTGAATGCACACTATGCTTTGTATTGTCACCTGTTTGTACTGTATGACTTGAATTTCCTTCTTCCAATTCTGACAACAATTCTATATTACCTGACAAATGATTTGAACAACCAGAATCAATATAGAATACCTTGAGATCCTCCTTCTCTGATGAACTAATTGAATTCATCATCAATGTTGTATGGTTGTCATTCTGTGTATCATTTGCATAATTATAATATGTGGTGTTGTATGATTGGTTCTGATTCCAATTTCTACCACCACCTCTTCCATAACTTCCTCTTGAATTCTGTCTTCCTCTTTGAAATTGATTCTGAAACCTTCCACCTCTTCCTCTGCCATTGTTATTCTGATTTTGACTTGCTCCTTGTTGATTGTGCCAACAATCATATGCTAGATGATTGCTCAATCCACAAATCCAACATGTCTTCTTGTTATTGTTCTGATTACCTCTACCTCTTCCATTTCCTCGACCTTTACCTCTGCCAAAACCTCTTCCTCTTGCATAATTTGCTTGAGTTGTTGACTCTTCTTCATCCTTTGCCTTGCCTTTATCTCCTTTCTTTTTATTCTTCATATACATTGCAGAACTTTGACCTTTGTCTCCATCTGACTTCAAGTCTTGCTCAAATGTGAGCATCAATCCAAGTAATTGATTTAATTCTGGCACATAATGATTTAATGAGAGTTCTGTTGAAAGTACAAAGGGCTTCCATCTCTCATCACCTCTTAACCCTCCAAGTAATTGTGCTATCAGCCTATGATCTTCAATATCCTCATCAATGGATCCAAGGCTATCTGCCAAGTCCTTCATCTTAGTGACATAATCACTAATGCTTTGATTCTGCTTTTTCTTGAATGTGGTAAACTCTGACCATAAGCTAGCTTTCCTAGCTTTAGTAGTGTTTTGGAAGTGATCTTCCAAAGCATTCCAAATATCTTCAGCTGTTTCTAAACCTCTGATGTGTGGCAACAAATGATCTGTAATAGTGTTGTATATATAAGCTCTTGCACTTGCATCTCTCTTCTGCCATAGCTTCAAAGCTTCTAGCTCTTCCTTCCTTGGATGACTTTCATCTTCAAATTTAGGCTTCTCCTCTTCACCTGTCACATATACCATTAGGTCCTTACTCATAAGTAAGGCCTCCATCCTCATTACCCAAGCAGGATAGTTATCTCTATCCAATTTGTCAATGGACACATGATCTGCCATGGTATCCTTGCTTCTGCTTCAACCTGTAAGTGTAAGGTTAAATAATGGTACCTTTTGTAGACCTTTACTCTTGGAAGTAACTTCGAAACAATCTTCTGATGACTTTTGTTGTTGAACACCTCAGCTTCCTCCTTCTTTGATAAAGAACTCTTCAATTCTTCTTGTATCTGCTATTCCTTTAGTCTCGAGGACCTTATCTGCTCTGATACCACTTGTTGGTGTGTGAAACACCACAAGAACTAAACTAATGTGGTATTAGAAGACCTCCATAACCATCATTAGCTTAGCAAACCTCTAAATATGAACCTTCAACTCTGAACTTAGTGAAAATCAAAAATTTC
>CM035444.1:4235629-4245629 GCA_020310875.1 Ceratopteris richardii | reverse complement strand
CCGAACTTGAAGTTTTAAAAGGTGTGTTCCCTGGTGCAGAGCTCGGGTTTCGAACCCCTGCCCCCCCAACTGAAGGACGCCCGCCTATCTATACTGCCGACGGCGGTTCACGCTCCATATGCCTGCAGAGAATCGTTTTCTCTTGTAATCGAGCGCTGCAGCAGATCGTAAGAAAGAACAAATAAAAAGCCACTCTTCTCTGCTTCCACCCGCGAGATTCGAACCCAGGCGGCCAGATTGAGAGGAAGTCGACGTGACCAAGGCGCCAAGGAGTTTTCCTTGTCATCTATTGGGAAGACAGTATTCTAATGCAGTAATCTGCTCAGAAGTAGTAGCCAAGTTTTTTTTATCCATCCAAAGAGCCAAGTCCTCTTATCCATCCAAGGAGCCAAATCAGTTGTTGCAGGCCGAACCCGAGGAGAATTCCTGTTTGAAACAAAGCAATAACCAAGGAGAATCAAGGATTGAGCAAAACTTGAAGGAAGAGGAGCTGTGGAGTGAAGATTCGGAGGCTTTTGGTGATCAAAGTCAAACCAACTTTGAATTCCGACCAAAGTCTTTAGAGAATAGCTCTTCCAAAGGATCAATGGAAGGACGTAGCTAATTGGAAGATAAGTATTTTCCAAGTTATGTTTTCATTTCAATATTTGTTTTCTCCATGCTTTCATGTAGGATGCATTTTATGAAAGAATAATGCAAATTAATGAAAGCTAAAAAAGAGAAAATAAACATATTGAAATGCAAAAGCACAAACATATTGAAATGTTTGGTAAGCAACTACAAAAGAAATGATTGTTGTTGCATTTCTCCTTTCAAAAGAATGTTTTTAGGCACCTTGCACATTTGTTTTCTTGCTTCCAAAAGGAATAGTATGCACTCAAGTATGTGCACATGTATATAACCTTTTGTAAGGTAGAGGAAAGATTGTTTGTGCATGGATGATTGGACGCACACATATATGTTTCAAGCTCAAGAAATTGCTTGATTTATGTTTAGCATATGAAAGAAGAATGGCATGTACTCACATGCATTTGCATCCAAGAGTGGGCATTTGCATACATGAACATGCATTTTCATGCAAGTAGATGCATGAGCATACGCATGTTGTTTTGATAAGTAGTTGAACACGTATACTTTCCTTCCTTTCTTTTTCTAATTTGACTTATCTAGGTGGGAAAAATAGAAAATTACCTAGTTGCAAGGATCTTGACCATCATGCAACTAAGTACCTAGTCTATTTTCTCCCAAAAGTGATACATAGGTACCACTTAGTAGGAGTCTTTTTGAGGAAAAGAAAGCATGTTGAAAGTAAGTATTCGTAGAGCTACTTTCCAACATGCATGATCATTCTAAGTTTGGGAAGAAACCTAGATATTCTTAGCAACTATCGAGGATTTAGTTGTTTTTTGGATGTTCATGTTCATGCATCAAGTAAGGAAGTTTCTGTTGAAACTTGTAAGTTCCAAAATATTTTTAGGAGATTTAATACTTTATTATTCATCAAATCTTGATGAAAATAAGTAGAAGTATTGAACTTCTAGAATCCCTGGAACTCTAGTGTTCATAGATGTTAGTTTCCAGAAATGCATCTCAAGGCATAATGCAAGGTCTTCAATCGACGCGGAAACTTTTCAAGGAAACTTGCTTGATTCTATTTAAGCTAATTCAAGGCTTAAAAGTGAGAGACCAATATTAGTTGATCTTTAGGAATCAAGTAATTTCCTAAAGACATGCCAATTAATGAAATGATTCAAATCATTTTCATTTTTGAAACAAAGATATCTTAGGAAATCATGATATTTCCTAAAGACAATTTAGGAAACAAGTTCTTTCCTAAAAATTAAGCTTCAAGAGGTATAGCCTTGAATCTTATAAAAATCAAGAATATCTTTTATAAGATTAAGTAAATAATTTCAAGCATTCTTTGCTTGTGGAAAGTTTTCAAATATGGAGACTTTGTTAAAGCACTTTTCTAAAGATAAGAAAAGTATGCTTGGTGGTTTTTTAAGATAAGAAAAGCTTAAACAAGAGATCCAAGCCAAGTAATCTTTGGAATTAGGCTATTTCCTAAAGATAAGCTAATGAAAGAGTCTAATTAACTATTTCATTAGTTTTATGAGAATGTCTTTTGGACAAGCAAAGCCTTAAGTCTTGGTCTTATCCAAAAGTCTAGAATTCCTTTTGAAGATCTTTCCAGTAAAGGAAAAGATTCCAAGATGAATCATCTGCTTCAAGTTATAGCTTAGTATTACTTGATTCCTTGGTAGGAATCAAAAAGTTCTTGAAAGAAAAATCTCCCTAGATGTGAGACTAGTATCTTTCAAGAGAAGTTTTAGAGTAAGTAGTTCCCAGTAAATCCCTAACCACCAGTTTTGGTATTTAAGTCCAAATAAGTGATATAACCTAACGATATATCAAAGATTCTTAGCTTTGGAATCTGAAAAGCATTAGAAAATGCTTGGACTTAAGTTGAGGGAAAGATCTCTAAAAATCCTGCAGGTAAGCAAAGAAGCTTAAGATAGTTTAAGAGATCCTAAAAGATAAAGACAAAGTCTTTATTTTTGTCGCAAGAATCAACCAGATTTGATCACTCTTGGCCATGATTGTCCAAGTAATGTGCGATTAGAACTACTTTGTAGATTGCCCAAGTATTGGCAATAAAATTCCTTTTGGGAATTATTCACTCAAGTTCCATTTATTGAATGGAAAAAATTGTGAAAAAAGTAAATTGTTCCAAGTTTGAACAGAGTAAAGAAATTCCAAGAATGTAGTCTGCAACCGTGAAGACGGTACTTAAGTCTGTGGAAGGTAAAACATAAGTGTTTGCCTATCCTTAAAAGGATTTTGGTACAAATCCAGAAAGCATGAGCGGATGCTTAAGACTTAAGCAGTAAAGAGATTCCTAAATAAAGTCCCCGGGGTAGGTACCTAAAGCAACAGTAAAGAAAGGAATCTAAAGACAAGAAGTCAAAAGCTCTTGTCGCTACAAAATTGGTCAAGGGTAAACCAATTGAACTTGAATTCGAGAAAATTCAAGAACTTGGAATTCTGATTGATATTCTGTCAAAGAGGTTTTCAAGTTTCCAAGGCAAAGCACATGATTCTGAGGTGATCATGCGAAGGAATCAAAACCTAGGAAAATCTAGTTAGAGGTAATGCCTGAAACTTCCAATTCTTGTAAAAGAATTGAAGAAATAAGGTACTCTATCAAGAGATGTTTAGACTTTAAGATAAGAATCACCCACACATTGATGGAGAGTGTTAATCTCCAAAAGAATAACCTACTCTTGTGATTAGAGCACCTCTACACCAAGAGTAAGTCAAAAACTTCACAACACAAAAGTCTGCTGCACAATTTCTTCAAATTAATCTGACAAACATGTAAAGGTTTTTATGAAACTTTGTATGGAGTGTTGCCTAGAGATTGCGCACCTCCTTCAAGTTAAAGTTACTCAAAAGGTTTAGTATAACTTGAGAAATCACCTTCACAAGTTACCTATGTCTGAAACTGTCATTCTGAACAGTCGACTTTTACACCTGCAACTTCTAAGACTTGGTTCTCCTTGAATAAAACCCGTTTAAGCAAATGCTTTTGGTTACGAGTAGCTTATCTTCTAACTTAAAGATTAAGCCCTCACTCATGCAAAACTTTAAAGTATGCACTGAGAAATGATCAAAACATTGATCACTGGAAATGCGCCTGTTTCAGTAAACTTTGAACACTCAACACATATGAATGTTCCTACTGACAATTCTCGGTTTTTGTTTACAATTAAACTCTGAAACTTAAGCTATAGATTGATTAACTATAGACTTAGATATCCTCAAAAGGATTTCACAAATCATCTATCACAGATGAAAACACACAGAAATTTCGGCGCAGTATCTTTCGATTACTCAGAAAGTTACAGTTGAGTGATGAGAGGAAAACTCAACTAACTTTTCATATGTCTCATGACATCTAACTTCTCATTCTCTCTTATTCTATGTCTCTCTTCTCTTATCTATATGCCTCTCATTCTTCCCTCTTCTTCTACTCTCACCTCTTCTTATGCGCCTCGACATTTTCAGGTATTTATAGATAAATTTGTACAAGCTTATAACGCGGACTATACTACTGTACATATGTGTACAATTTTTCCGGTTCTCTTCCATGCTTCAAAATTTGTTCTTTTCTTCCTCCTTTTATCTTCCAACTCTTCATGAACTGAAAACTGTAAAAGTGATCATTTCCGGTAACATTCCGGTGACTTTCCTGTGACCTTCCGGTACTGTTCCGGTGATCTTCTGGTGACCTTTTTTAAGGAAATTTTTGCTGAAGTTTCTGCGGACTTAAAAATCTTCAATTGTTGATTGTCTTGCACCAACAGCTCCCCCTCAATCATCAATTGAGGTTTTCTCTGTCTTCTTTATTCCTGCCATATCTTTAAACCTTTGTAACTTAGGTCCATCCAAACTTTTTGTAAGCATATCAGCTATCTGATCTTTCGTTGAAGTATGGATTACTTCAATCTCTTTATCCATCACCTTCTCTCTTAGAAAGTGATACTGAATCTCAATGTGTTTAGTCCTGGCATGAAAAACAGGATTAGCAGCTAAATATAATGAACTCATATTATCTCCAAATATAATTGGTGTCCTCTGTATAGTGTCAAAATTCTTCATTAAAGTCTTTAGCCAAATCACTTCCTTTGCGGCTTCAACCATGCCTTTGTATTCAGCTTCGGTAGAAGACAAAGCAACTGTATGTTGCTTCTTGGAACACCATGAGATTAGCTTATCTCCCACATAACACATGTATCCATAGGTTGACCTTCTGTCATCTGGATTACCTGCCCAATCTGCATCACTGTATATTTTGATATTTGTATCTGATGTAAAACCATAATACAAACCTTCTTTGAGTGTACCCTTAATGTACCTCAACACCCTTTGTCCTGCAATCCAGTGTTCTTTCCTTGGACAGTGCATAAATTGAGACAATACTCCTACTGCATATGATAAATCAGGTCTGGTTAACGTAGCATAGATAAGACTACCAACCAAACTCTGATATTGTCTCACATCCTTGAATTCTTCTCCACCAAACTTACTCAGTTTGTGATTCACCTCCATTGGAGTAGGTGCTATCCGGCAATCATTCATTTTAAACTTGATTAACAAGTTCTTCAAATATCTTTCTTGGGTCACGAATACTCCATGCTGAGTATATGTGATCTCCATACCCAAGAAATATGACAAGTCTCCCAAGTCACTTATCTTGAACTCCTTTTCCATTTGCTTCTTGAGTCTTTGTATACCTGACTCATCTGTTCCTGTAAGGATTATATCATCAACATATATGCACATGTATATGAAACCATTATCACTTGCTTTTATAAGCAGACTACTATCTGCTTCAGACACCTGAAAACCAAGTTCTTTCAAGAACTTTACAAGTCTATAATTCCACGCTCTTGGCGCTTGCTTCAAGCCATACAAAGCTCTCTTGAGCTTGCACACATGATCTGGATATCTTTTATCTCTGAACCCTTGAGGTTGCTCCATGAACACATCATCTGAAATATAACCATTCAAAAAAGCATTTTTCACATCTAACTGACATAACTTCCAACCTTTACTCGCAGCAACAGCTATGAGTGTTCTGATAGTTGTCATCTTTGCCACTGGACTATAAGTCTCATCATAATCAACTCCATAAGTTTGAGCAAACCCTTTGACAACAAGTCTAGCTTTATATCTAGACACACTTCCATCTGCAAATCTTTTGGTCTTGTAGACCCACTTGCATCCAATAATCTTCTGGCTATTTGGTTTAGGAACTAAATCCCATGTTTGATTTTCCACCAATGCATCATGTTCTTCTTGCATAGCTTTCTCCCATTTTTCCTTACCTTTTGCCTCTTCATATGTAGAAGGGTCTTCATCTGCTTTCATTATGTAAGCATAATCTTTCGTAGCCAAAAATGAAGTATCATAACTGTACCTTGTAGGTTGCCATCTATTTCTTGATGACCTTCTGAGTTCTCCAGTCCTTGAGGTTTCTGGTTCTTCATACTCAGGATCAAATCTTGACCTTTCTTCAGCTTCTTCCTGCACTTCATAATTTTCTTCTTCATCAATTATTTGAACCTTTGATTTACCTTTCTTCTGATTCACTTCTTCTTCATCACCTGTATTGTTATTAACTGTTCCTGCATACCAAGAACTTTGCTCATCAAACGTAACATCTTTCGAAACCAGAAAATGTTTTGTGGATGGATTCCACAACCTGTATCCCATCTGTCTATCATCATAACCAATGAAAACATATTTTTCAGCTTTAGGTTCCAATTTGTGTCTTAATTGTGATGGCACATATGCATATGCCACACATCCAAATACTCTGCAATGATCTAAGGTAGGTCTTTTACCCCACCAAGCTTCATATGGTGTCATACCTTGCAGGGCTTTACATGGTAACCTATTGACCAAATAAGTAGCTGTATTTACAGCTTCAGCCCACAAATAATTAGGGCAATTTTTCTCATTCATCATGGACCTTGCAAACTCAACAAGAGTCCTATTCCTCCTTTCTGCTACACCATTTTGTTGAGGAGAATATCTGCAAGTAATCTCCCTTTTTATACCTGCATTCCATAAGTAGTCACTGAATTCGTTGGAGAAATACTCTCCCCCTCCATCTGATCTTAGTCTCTTCAGTCTATGACCTGTAGTTCTTTCTGCATACGCATGATAATGTTTGAATGTATTGAATACTTCTGACTTATCCTTGATCACATAGATAGTGATCCATCTAGTAGCATCATCAACATAAATCACATAATATCTTGATCCATTTATACTGAAATCCTTTGATGGTCCCCACACATCTGTGTGTACCAACTCAAGCTTCTCTGAGTACATAAAACCATGCTTGGAGTAAGAATTCTTATGAGTTTTACCTAATTGACATGCCTCACATTTGTATGTCATATGTTGACCTGCAACATTAGGCAATCCAAGCACTGAACCATTGTTAACCATATCTTTAATACCTCTTTCATTGAAATGTCCAAGCCTTTTGTGCCAAAGATCTAACTCAGAAATTTTCTGTCCTTCATATGTAAACATGGCCTGACCAATGTTGCCTTGAATCTTCAGTGTAAACAGTCTTCCTTCTTTCTTTCCTGAAACAATCTGTTTATACCCTTGACTGGGATCTTCCACGTATACTCCTTCATTAGTGAATCTTACTTCATATCCCTTTTCAACAATTTGTCCTACACTTATCAAATTCTTAGGAATTGTAGGAACATACAGAACCTTACCCAGTAAGGTACTACCGTCTTTAGCTTTTACTGATCCAATCGACTTCACTTTATGCTTTGTGTTGTCACCTGTTTGAACAACATGATTAGAAACTTTATTCTCCAAATCAGTCATCAATGATATGTTTCCACTCAGGTGATTACTACATCCTGAGTCAATGTAGAAGACTCTTTGATCTTCATTCTGACTTTCACAGGTAGCATTCAATATCATCGTTGAATCTTCCTTCTGTTCTGAAGCGTAATTGTAGTAGGTATTGTTATATTGTTGACTTTGGAATCCTCTACCTGCATTTCTTCCAAAGTAACTCCTACCACCTCTTCCTCTGAAATTTCCTCTTTGATTTCTGCCACCTCTTCCTCTTGCATTGTAACTTTGACTATATCCATTATTACTTTGAGTATTGTGCCAACAGTCATTAGCTAAATGATTTGTCTTACCACAAATCCAGCAAGCTTTGCCTCCATCTTTGTTGTTTCTGCCTTTTCCTCTACCTTTGCCACCTCCTCTTCCTCTTAGGAAGTTGGCTTGGCTAGTTGTTCCTTCATCTTCATTTGCTTGTTGCTTTCCTTTGCTATTCTTCTTTTTATCTTTTGAGTACATTGCATGACCTGTACTCTTGTCACCATCTCCTTTAACATCATTCTCAAATGTTAGCATATGTCCTAGCAACTGATTTAAATCTGGAGTGAAATGATCAAGTGATAACTCTGTAGACAAAATAAACGGCTTCCATTTGTCATCACCTCTTAAGCCTGTAAGAATTTGCCTTACCAATTTATCCTCTTCAATGTCTTCGTCAACAGCTCCTAATGCATCTGCAATGTCTTTCATCCTTGTCACATAGTCTGAAATGGACTGAGAAGCCTTCTTCTTGAAGGTTGTAAACTCTGCCCATAAGGATGCCTTCCTTGACTTAGTAGTATTCTGGAAATACTCCTCCAATGCATTCCAAATGTCCGTTGCACTTTCAAGACCTCGAATATGAGGTAACAAGTAATCATTGACTGCCATATAGATAATGCTTCTAGCTTGAGCATCTTTCTTCATCCAGTTTTTCAAATCTGCTAACTCTTCCCTAGTCGGAACACTAGGATCTCTGAACTGTGGCTTTTCTTCTTCTCCTGTGATATAAGCTATCAAATCTTTGCTCATAAGATGAGCTTCCATCCTCATTGACCACGCAGGATAGTTTTCCCTATCCAGTTTCTCTATCTGCAGAGAATCTCCCATCTTGTGTCTTCCTGTGTGTTGAAATCTTCAACCTTTATGAATAATATATGTACCTTTGCTTCAAATTAGACTCCGTTTGTCTTTCTTGATATCGTATGATCTCTTCCTCAGGTTTTGCCTTCAAGCTTTCACCTTTTAGTTCTTCAGTTGTTGAATTCTTTGTAACCGCAGCAATCGGGAACCTCCTTTCTTTGATTTTGATGTCTCCTGCTCTGATACCACTGATGGAGAGTGTTAATCTCCAAAAGAATAACCTACTCTTGTGATTAGAGCACCTCTACACCAAGAGTAAGTCAAAAACTTCACAACACAAAAGTCTGCTGCACAATTTCTTCAAATTAATCTGACAAACATGTAAAGGTTTTTATGAAACTTTGTATGGAGTGTCGCCTAGAGATTGCGCACCTCCTTCAAGTTAAAGTTACTCAAAAGGTTTAGTATAACTTGAGAAATCACCTTCACAAGTTACCTATGTCTGAAACTGTCATTCTGAACAGTCGACTTTTACACCTGCAACTTCTAAGACTTGGTTCTCCTTGAATAAAACCCGTTTAAGCAAATGCTTTTGGTTACGAGTAGCTTATCTTCTAACTTAAAGATTAAGCCCTCACTCATGCAAAACTTTAAAGTATGCACTGAGAAATGATCAAAACATTGATCACTGGAAATGCGCCTGTTTCAGTAAACTTTGAACACTCAACACATATGAATGTTCCTACTGACAATTCTCGGTTTCTGTTTACAATTAAACTCTGAAACTTAAGCTATAGATTGATTAACTATAGACTTAGATATCCTCAAAAGGATTTCACAAATCATCTATCACAGATGAAAACACACAGAAATTTCGGCGCAGTATCTTTCGATTACTCAGAAAGTTACAGTTGAGTGATGAGAGGAAAACTCAACTAACTTTTCATATGTCTCATGACATCTAACTTCTCATTCTCTCTTATTCTATGTCTCTCTTCTCTTATCTATATGCCTCTCATTCTTCCCTCTTCTTCTACTCTCACCTCTTCTTATGCGCCTCGACATTTTCAGGTATTTATAGATAAATTTGTACAAGCTTATAACGCGGACTATACTACTGTACATATGTGTACAATTTTTCCGGTTCTCTTCCATGCTTCAAAATTTGTTCTTTTCTTCCTCCTTTTATCTTCCAACTCTTCATGAACTGAAAACTGTAAAAGTGATCATTTTCGGTAACATTCCGGTGACTTTCCTGTGACCTTCCGGTACTGTTCCGGTGACCTTCCGGTGATCTTCTGGTGACCTTTTTTAAGGAAATTTTTGCTGAAGTTTCTGCGGACTTAAAAATCTTCAATTGTTGATTGTCTTGCACCAACACACATTAATGTGAATATAAAATAGGGTGGTATGGGACACCAGATTTTATACTCAGATTGATGTAGGAAAGATGGAATGGGACATCGGACCGTGGGATGATGAT
>CM035444.1:4198129-4230629 GCA_020310875.1 Ceratopteris richardii | reverse complement strand
TGAAATCAATTTACTTACAATGTGTACAATCTTTTGGATTTAATGGGCTTGGTTTAAATATGTAATCAAACTTTTTTTTATCTAAAACCGTAATTACCTTAAAAGTTGTCATTTATGCCCATACCACTCCTAGGTAGGTGGTACCCTATTTCAAAGGATGAATTTTGCACATCTTTCTTAGAAGATAGATAAGTACCTTGTTGGTACTTTTTGCTTGACCGTTGGCTCTTGGGTAATATGCACATGATTTTTTTGTGGAAGATCTTGTACTTCATCATTTTCCCTTAAAGTCTTGCTCATGAAGTGAGACCCTGGTCACTTATAACTTCTATTGGATGGTCATACTTGGTTTTGGTGCACAAAATTGGAAGGTGTCAAATCTCTTTGCATGTTTTGTTGCATCACAAAAAAGATAAGGCCACAATAATCCTCCATGTAAGATCCTATGTGATGTTATGCAGCCTAGATAATGGCATGCAATAGCCCTCCATGGCTTATTCTAGTATCTTTTGTACTTCATGTTGTAGGACGCATCTCCTATACACTTAATCAGGTTCAATTAGGGAAAGATTATTTAGTATAATTGAAAATTTCTTACTTTTGAGCAATTACCTTCTCCATTTGAGTGGTGTGAGATTAGATGGAAAGGTTTCCATGGATAATGCATTATGAATATCATGGAAAGGTTTCCATGGAAGTTTGTCTTCTATGCCCATATCTGGTACTAACTATCATTTAATCCTTGAGAGGTGATCTACCATCACGTGGTGCTTCCGAAGTCATTGAACTAGTTCAAAGTTGAATTCTTGGAATAAGAATAGCCACCTCCACACTCTTCCATAGATGTTTGGCTTGTTTAGCAAATATTTGATTGCTTGATGATCAGTGATGATGGCAAAATGATTCCCAATAAATAATGAAAGAACGTTTTTGGAGAAAAAAACATTAGCAAGTGACTCTCTCTCAGTAGTACTATACTTGCGCTTAGCTTGGTTAAAATTCTGCTTGAATAATAAATTGGTTGATCAATTTTATGTTCTTTGCTAGGTTGTGTGAGAATGGCACTTATTGTTATGGAACTCGCGTCCGCATGTATGTGAAAGGTAGAATTCCAATCTGGTACTACTTAAATAGGTGGCCTAATTTGTTTGGTTTTTAGTAGAGTAAATATGTTATCTTCTACATTAGTCCACTGGAAGGGCACCATTGTGCTAACAATCCTAGAGAGGGGCTTGGTTATCTCAACGTACATTTTTATGAGCTTTCGATGATAGTCGACATCTCCTAAGAAACTCTAAATTTCTTTGGCATTAATTGGTTTAGGCATATGTAATATTGCTCTAATTTTATCAGAATCTGGAGCCATACCTTTTCTGAGACTATGTGACCTAGATGTGTCCCTTCAATCACCAAAAAGTGACATTTATTTGGGTTTATCTTTAGTTTGGCTTATCAGTAAGCACTAAAAACTTGTTCCAATTGAAGATCATCAGTGAAGTTTTCCACAGGAGTAGAACACCTAGTGCCATAAAAAAGTGGAGAATTCATCCATAAAAATTCTCAAGAATTTTGGCAACAATGTTTGAAAGATTGAGTACACTCGATTGAAAGAAGAAGGAGCATTGCATAATCCCATAGCCATTTTTGTATATACATACATACCCCAAGGTGTTAGATATGCAGTTTGCATAAAGTTAGAATAACTTCTTGTTCCTGCATTCTGCATCTCACAAGAGTAGAAAGATAAATGTATGTCAATCTAGGAACTTATCAAAGTACCCCTCTACAAACATCGACATTCATAAGGAAGCATCGAAAAATCTATTTGGCATGCTACTGTGAGTTGATGAAGGTGAATCATCATCCAAGTCAATGATATTTAAGTGTGACACCCTTACAATATAGTTGTTGAATAGTTTGACCGAACAAATGAGCTAAAGAATGTCACAAGTTATAATATTTTTTTTTAATCCAAGTTATATGTCTTCAACACACGCATGAATGTTTCTTGCAATAAACACTCAAAGAACATTCAAGAGAAAGCCTCGTAATAGTTTTGCTATGTGGTTATGGCAAAGCCTTTGTTAAAATCCAATATTTTCATTCAAATAAATTTGAGATTTATCTTTTTAATATTAATTCCAATAAGCCTTCTAAGAAATTTTCATACATGTACCATGAAATATACCTATCAAGTTTATTTTATGAATACTATTGATTTGGAATCATCATTATTCTTACTCCATTGATTGTTTGATCCACAAAATAATATCCTAAACTTTTGTTGACCTCTATATAGCTACTCTTGAAAAGGAGGGAGCGTGCAAATATCAATTTATACATCACTAAAATAATAAAAAACATTTTCACCATGCTTGCAATTACTTGCTTGATAAAGAAAACGCCCAAAAAATTATAGTAGGATAATCAAAAGAAAATTCAAATTTTTTCGTTTTTTTTCTTTATTTATTGTTGTTACCGTTAGCATCCATGTGAAAGGCAAAATGGTCATCGAGAACTTTTTATATGTTCTTTAATAAACCATATAGTGGTCAGCTCAGCCACATACTAAAAGTTTGAATGCATTTACACCACCTAAGAAAATTTGTGTTCATGCTCTCCTATGTATTGTGTGTTTTTCTGCGTATTTTGCACCTCTTGTGCAGAGTACTTTCTGCAACATCTGGAGCTCAATTTTCTAGTACGAGAGTATTGTGGAGCTCTCCACCATGGAGCATTACCAACTCAATACTTCAGTGGTATCAAAGCATTCTAACGCAAAAGCTTGGTTGCTTTTCTGCAAGCAAAGTAAGTCATTGTTGACAGCTATTATAGGCATGGACACCGAGGAAGCATGTAAGAGGAGAGGCATGAAGATCAAGGGAGGAACAAGGTAATAATTTTTCAAGGTTTATTCATCAATCCATGATCGGAGCGTTAATAGTGGTTTTTATCGCTAACCTTTGTATATAGAGACATACAATTTTGTTATGACATGCTTCATTTTGAGCAATCTGAGGAGTCATCGAGCTTGAGGAGCCTAACTAGAGCATATGTACCAATTTTTGTATATTCTAGACTTCGTTTGGATCCCCAAGTAAGCTTTGAAACCTATTTTTTAGTTAGGTCAGACATTAGGTTTGAAATTGGTCAAAAGTAGTCTAAAAACTATAAAAAGAGCTAGAGAGCTCATTTTTAGGGTTGGTTAGTTGAGATTAGCAAGCTTAGAGAGTAATGCAAGATAATATTCCTACTTCCATTGTCGCTCCTATTGTCTCTTCCATGTGTGTGTGTGTGTGTGTATGTGTGTGTGCACTAGTGTGCTTCTAACCTTTACCCTCACGCACATCACTCGTTCACGATCTTCATATCATCCTACCTCTTCCACAGATTGACAATTAAGGAGGTGGAGCTCAAGCACGAACGTGTGATGGTAAGAGTGTTAGAAGAGTAGCATTGGAAGGTAAATAGATAGTCTTTTGTTGTTTTAGCATTGTTTTTTTCCCTATTTCACCTTCCCTGCACTCATTTTTAGTCCCTTCATCTTCCCCTTCACTCCCTAAAAATTCACCATTTCACCATACCCACCCATATTCTACCATTTTCTTCATTTGTGAGAGAGGAAGAGAGAGTGAGAGCATGTGATTGCAAATTTGTGTGCAGTTGTGAGTGTTTCTTGAAGGGCATAGCTTCAACACGAGGCCCACCTACACAAAACAGGTAAATTTTTGCATCTCCATCTCCATCTCCATTTCTACCCAATTGCTCAAACCATCGTGATGGTCTTGCGGAATTTTTCAGGTACGTCCCTTGTAGCTTGTAGAGCACCTTTGCATGCCTAAGAATCCATAGATGAAATTCCAAAATTCACGTTTTTCTAGACCATCACAATTGGCTCATGCAATCGTGACAGTCTGACACCATCATGACGGTCTGACGCCATTCCAACAGTCCAACGCCATTGCTATGGTTTGACGTCATCGCGACGGTTTGATGCATCGCGATGGTCCAACACCATCGCAACGGTCCGATGCCATCGCGATCCTACCACACCAACGTGATGTTCAGCCACACCATCACGATGATCTACCTGAACGAAAAAAATAAGGGTTTCCAAAAAAAATAAGGGTTTCCAAAAATATTGATTAAAAAAAATCTATTTTTGTAAAAATTGTGTCTTTTGGTGTAGGACAAGCGAAGATATCATTGTCAAAATCTTTCGGCATGTGTCAAAAAGAAGCTCCATTTGAGGATGACTACTGGACTAGGGCTTATCTGAGGACTTGCTAAAGAGTGAAAGCTAAGGCATAAGTGATTGAATTGTCCTATTCAATTTAGTTGCGTGTAAGGAGTAACCCTAGGACTTATAGGGATGATAGGAACTCAAGTCTTAAGAACACTCTAAGGAATCATTCCCAAGAAGAAGTGCATTAGTATGGACACACCAAAGGGGAAAAGAATTTAATTTGAACGTGGTGATAACTTAAACACGTAACAGAAAACAATACCTAACACATATAAATTGACAAGACAAGAAACCAAGGAAAAGTAAAAACAAATCAAGTAATTGAGAAAGAAAGAAATTGTGTGATGGAAATTCACATCGAGTGCTTGAAGGAAATAAATGCATGAGCCTAAGATCGGGCGACCACATAGGAAAGGCCGATCGTCATAGTGTAAGATCCTCTGAGGCTAGTGTTAAAACCACTGCAAGATCTTGGGCCCAACAATTAGACAATTACCCCTACGTATTAAGCTTGGAAACTAGCGATTCGGAGATATCTTACAACATGGAAAGACTCAGGGTTAGCTTAGGAGTAGCCTACCTAGAAAGGCTAAAAGGTCCCTACAAAACCCAATTGGAGTTATTCGAATGAATCGATTAAGTGCTCACATCTATGAGGATGGTTTGAGAAGGTCGATAACCAAGACCAACCTATGGGATTGGAACATCCTGTGGTGAAGTTTGAGGAAGATGCCTACATAGAAAAAGAAGGAACCATGTATATAGTGACCAATCAACCCGATAGTACTAATGAATTCGGGGTAGTGATCCCAGCAACAGAAATGGGAGATTTAGAAGACAGACACCAAGAAGAAGAACCTAAAACACCTAGAGACAAATATATATTGACTAGAGTACTCACCCTAGAGCAAATTCCCCAAGACAATAGGAGTATAGAACTGAGAGGAGAACAGTTGGACGATATGTTCACTCAATATAATGCACTTGGATTGACACTAAAGAACACTACCCTAACATGGTTCCAACCGCTCCAACAGAGACAATTTAGGGATATCCATCACCTATTAGAGACCTTCATTACTAAGTTTTCAAAGAGTGGGATAAGGCACAACACATCATCTCTAATTCATAGCTTGAAACAGAATCCCCAAGCAATAGTCTGGTTGGCTGGACATAGGTTCAGATAGTATATCGAAAGATGCCCCATCCCGGAGTTGCCCAATCAAGCCAAACAAGTGTCTCTATTCTTGGATGGCTTATTAAGCTTGAAGATACGATCATATGTTTATCTAAAGGAGCCCTGAACACTAGAGCAGTGTGTGAGATTCTGTATAGATATTGAGAACAACTTAGGAGACAAGTTAGAGCTATCGAAGGTCTATAAGGATTTTGATAGCTCCTCAAATCTTTCTTCTAAGCACTCTAATTCCATAGGGACTTGGCAGAGAAGATAGCTCCGAAGCTAGGTGTCTCAAGCAAACATGCACCAAGGATGACCTCTATCAAGCGTTGCTACACATGCAGAGAAGACCATATGGCAAACATTTGCCCGAACATGGCACAACCCCCAGTCAACCCCGGTAGCCAATACTGCACAATAGAAAGGAAGTACACTAACCACACTAAATAGGATTGTCCATACAACAAGCAAGTGGTTAGACAAAATTACGCACAGGCATATCAACAACCCGGTAGATATCCTGACCAATATAACACTCAGACTTATTCTACTCGACCACAACACAACTATCAAGTACCCTAGTAAGCACAGCCTAGACCCCAACCTTTGTTAGGCCAACAACTGCCGTGCCCGGCAGAAGATAATCTCAATAGGGCATTTGTAGCCACATCGATTAATTATTGAAACTTATTCGCATGAAAAACATGCATATTGTTAGGGGACAAAATCAAGAGCTTCTTCTCTCATTCATCCACGACACCAATCGGGTTTGAACCTATGTCCAGACGGCCCATATCCATGAAACCACAGACTTTCATGTACGAAAACTGCTCCATGAAAGTGGAACAGTCCTGGTGACAGAAAAAAAGATGATTTTGTTGGTAACTTCATCAGTTATCGAATGCATGACATGCAATGATGATTACATGGAGTAGAGTTTCAATTGTTGATGATTCTTCAATCAAGGGCAAGAAGTTAATGGACATTACATAGGTAAATATATATGTATTGAAAAGAAAATCAAGCAATAGAAGAACTTGCTTACATTTACTCATTGTTTTTTTCCACTTCATACATGGAAATGAATGATTGTTTATGCATTTATTCTTTCCAAAAGAATGCTTTGATGCACAAAAGCAAAGTAAAGGATTACTTTCATACACACTCCATGGTTTTCTTCCGTTAGAAAAAGGTTCTAGATGCACAAAAACATGTGCATAATTATGTTGAATCATAAAGGAAAGCATGAGTAGTGTGTTTGTGCACAACATAGATGCATGAAGTATATGCATGCAAACACATGCAGTGCATGCAAGCACATGCAGTTACATGAGTTATAGTCATCAGATTTGCTTCTTTGCATACATTATGCATGCATTCATGTAAAAGGGATTACACATGCAAGAATAGATGCATGATATTGCAAATACAATAAAAAAAATTAGAATAGACTCTAATTAGTTAGAAGATAAAGGGATCTTCATAGGAGATCTGAAGTAGGAGACCTGAAATTAGACATTGTTTAGTCACTCGTATGTATGGCTAAAGATCTAGAGATTAGATTATACTTAAGTATAGATTCATGTGCTAGCCTAGTGGTTAAATCTCAAGGTTGGGAAGGAGTAGGTCTTGAGTTGCATCTCTATGGGGAGCATGGGGAGAGTTTTGCCCAAAGAGCTCTAGAGCTTTCTAGCTCGAGTTAATGTGAGTTAACTTGAGTTCAGAGAGACTTAACTCGAGTGGCGAGTACACCTATCATTAGTGAACTCTAGTGGAAGGCATTAAAGGAGTGGTGGAGATTGCACATGCACTTGTGGACTCCAATTACATTTGTGGTCCTTCATTCGAGTAGAGCTATATATAGAGGCATAAGGTTGGGAGGAGAGGCATCTCTCTAGACAATGGTGGTCCTAATAGTCTAGCTTGTTACAATTCTAAAGAATCTTCTCCTGTGATCTTGCTGCACTAGTTGTACAACTGATAAAATTTTACATATAAAGTTGGTTTTGGTTCAATCATCAAGCAATGCTACTTAGGGACAGTTTCAAATATACGTGAACTATGCCTGCAGAAGCTTCTTTTCTTGTTAATTTCTGGAAGTTGGGATCCTGCATAAAGATATACCATCTATACAATTATTCTCTGTATCAGGGAAATATAAGAGCTAAAAACGTCATCAGAACAAATCAAGATTAAAATAACCATTATCGAGATCATCAACAAAATGAATTAGGACTGATCTAACACGACTCTTGAATATATTTTATCTTCACGCTGAGTAGTCCAAGAACCATACTTTACATGCAATTCCAATGAGGCTAAGACACACATCTCAAGAAGCCCACTATAAAAATGAGTCATTTCTGGCTCTTCTCTATCTTATATCCCTGTGATGGAAGGGTTCCTACTTCCATTCAAGCATGTAGTCCCCATGATGTTACTACTCACATGTACAAAAATAAGTCATGTTTGGTTTATTCTGTACTTCATATCCTTGTGAGAAACTATTCCTACTTCCATTTAAATATGTAGTCATTAGTATGATACAATCTCACCATAATGCATCACCAACATTGCAATCAAATTGCCTCCTAGAATACAATAACCGAGGCCAAATTGATTGACGTAAAATGACCTCAACAAATCACTCATTAAAGCTTGGGCAAAACTTTCAAGTGAAAGATCTGAATAACCATTTATACAATGCCTTGAAAGGAACCCTCAATAGGATGAGCAAGTGTACCTTTGATACAAGTTTCTCCATCCATATTAACCTTATCCCAAGGCAAAAATGAGATTATAATAGAAAAAGGAACATGACATTGACCTCCATAAAATGATAATATGAATGCCTGCTTCACTGAAATTTTCTAGCAAAGGCTTACATTTGTGATGTGCAGAAACCTCAGTTCCTCCAGACATGATGCAAAAAGTAAAGCCCTTCAAGAACAGCACATTTCTGCTGCATTATCATCAATGAACATAGATAAACGTTTCCCCTTTGTCAAGCTAGTGGATTTGAAAATAATGTAAAGAGTCAGATTCCAAGTTCTAAACATCTCACTGTCAGGGGAAATTCAGTTCAGCAGAATCTCCAAACTGCCTTTTTGCCATCTCATCATAAGCATGAGCTGCTGCTTCTGCTGTACAGAATGTCCCCAAATAAACATGCTTTTTTGTTGAAGGGTTATAATATAAGGATTGATATTTGTGCCTTGTAGCATATACACCACGATAAGGAGGACAACTTCGGCCTCTATGTTTCAACTCATGTTCCTTGTGTGCTGTTAGATATTCATATGTGGACAATTCATCATTACTGTCAACTGCATCTGAAGATTCTTTCTTTACTCTAAGCCTATTTTTGTTGATTCTATTCATCTCTGTCTCCCTATCACAATGCTTTTCTTGATTCTCTTGACTAGCTACCGAGTCCATGAAATGTTGAGCATCAAAATCATCTCCTAACTTCATTTCATGGCCACCTCTATCCTCATTGTTTGACCGTCTTTGCTCCTTGTCCTGCAAGGCGCGCTGCCTTGAAGTAGTCTTATAAACACGAGAATACTGTGCTTCCACAAAGGAAGTGTTGCCAAATCCATAAATCGACCTTGTTCGCCGAGTTCTTGCACCAGTACTAGATTGTGTGACTCTCCTAGCGCGCTTATAAAGTTGGCCAGCTCCAACATTTTCAGACGTTGCAGTTTCCTGATGTTGGATACAGCTTTCTTCTACATTTCTATGCTCTGTGCTGTTGGTCAGTGCTGGCCTAGTTGCACCAACATCTCTATACTTCTTCTCTGTAAACTCTGCTTTCACAGGAAACGGTTTGTGTGGCAAATTTGAGAGATCACAAGCACTATCTGGAGACTGCTTTACTGAACTAAAAATTTCAGGTTCTACATTGAACAGCTTTTCTGGAACAGAGCTTTGCTTGGCCACAGATGATGAGTCAATACTGTGGTCTTTACTAATTGCTTCACATGTACTTGAAGGATCCCACAGATTTGGAGTTCCAATTTTGTCATGAATATCTCTCTTTCTCCTCTTTTTAGCATAAACACTTGCAATATTCTTATTGCCATTAGTAAGCTGCAAGTTTCCGACTAAACCAGCTGCATGGGAACTCTTTGAATCATCATGATCAGTATTCATGAGCTCATCAGAATCCATTTGCAGTGAAAAAGAACTCATAATTTTCTCTTTACATAGTGGCAGTTCTGTGTTGAGGCTGAACTCAGGTTGAACTTCATCTTCTTTTTTGTCTCCCACTGCAGATGACAAACTCTTAAATTTCTTTTTTTGCCGGCAGCTACGCTGAACACCAATGTTCTGGTGCTTCTGTTTCATGGAACCACTTTGAAATAGATCATCAGCGACATTATGCTGATTTACAAAAGGCTCATTTTGAGGAAAAAACGAGGTGTTGCTTGCATTATCACCAGGCTCCTCTTCCTTAGGAGATACAGGATGAGAATGCGAGCAAACCTTTCGTGGGTTGATATGTAAGCCTGGCTCCTCTCTCAAACTAAGCAAGCATCTTGAAGTTTCCTGCAATTCTTGATCAGAAATCCCATCCATCTCTGCCACTGTGTTGACTCCACAATCGACCAATATTTCCTTTCCAAGGATATATGATTCAACTTTCAAGTCTGGTTTGCCTACTGAGCTACCAGATGCTGTTGAACAATTTGACAGCCTCTGCTTCAGTGCTACGCTTTCATCCTTCTTCTTTACACACGGAAATCTCCTCTTCCTTTGAGTCTCTTTTGTGACTCCAGTTGTTTCATCTTGAGAAGGGCCACATGAATCGGTCAAATGATCAATGCCATGCATAAAATTGGTTATTGCTCCCTTTCCACGGTACATCCGTGCAGCTTCATCATAGGCATGTGCAGCTTCCTCTTCTGTTGTAAACGTCCCTAGCCATAATCTCTTCCCCTCAGGTGTCCGTATTTCTGCACCATAAGCACCCCAGGGACGTTTGCGGACACCAACAAACCGAGAAAAGCAAATCCGTTTTCCTTGACTCCGTACAATTTCAAGCTCCTGCTGCTTTTTATTGTAGTTCACAAGCCGAAAACTTCCTTCTGTACTACATTGACCATGTATTGTGGCCGTGTTTATATCTTTGATGTTTTTATTGGGTAGAATATCCTGCTTTCGATACCCAGGTTCAGCTGGGGATGCTGATAAATGTTTCTGCCATTTTGAAATGTCCGAATTATGCCCCATTCGTGTCACATGCAACGACCCTAATTGTAAGAGGTTTTGTGTCTCATTCCCGCCCACAGACATCGTATCAGAAATTTTGTAAGAACCCTCTTTAGCATTTGTTGCTTCACTAATGCTCCTATTCTTGGTCATATAATGAGCATCCATGCCCTCAATATCTTTTGCATTGCCTGTTAAAGGGATCAGATGGAAGGGATCTACCTTATTGGAATCCTTATTTGCTTCAGAGTTTGTGTGGCACATGTTAGCAGCTGCAGCAGCAGCCAAAGCACGGCCCAGTGAGGTAAGAGATGAATCACTTGATTGAAGCGATCTTTTTGAGTTGTATTTAGATGATGGCAAGCTTTGATCAAAATTAAGTATCTCAGTGTCATGAGGGATCTGCATAAAACAATCCCCTTGTAGTTGATATGCCATAACTGTTGCAACCATCACCGACGAGAATGGCCCCAAAACTGAAAAGGCATTTTCAGGTATCGGTGTGGCACTATTTCGATGAGTTTGGCAGAACCTGTGCAAAAATGAAAATAAAATTATAAAATGCGATAGTGTTTGGGCCTTGTATATAAAATAATGGCCCTCAAGGCACAAAAAGACTTTGAAAGTTACCTGTTATCTTCAAGATGAACACACACTGGAAATGTGCATCTCAAATGGGTGAAAATGTCAACAAAGTCACACTGCTTATATGGAGCTGAAGATTCTTCAAGTATATGCTTAATGCAAAACTGAAACCCATGAAGAGCATAGAAAGAACATGATTCCCTACTCGATCTGCAGAAAAGAGCTTTGTAGGCTCGCTTCTTGTCAAAGACTGGCATATTTGTATTTTTGGAGACAAAGCTCGTTGGTATGTGTTTTGAGGTCGAAACAAAACCCTCAAAGGCAAGATGCTTAACACTCTCTGTACATGATCTGCTTTCTGGCAGAGTCTCTGCTGATAGAAGGGATGCCTGAACTAGCTGATCAAGTCCAGAAGTTTGCATCCTCTCAATATCCATATTCACGCATCTCAAGTCCATAGAAGATTCCACGCAATCCTTTCTTTCAGAGAACCTGTCACCTACTGAAACTGTACCTTTGGTTGCTGTTGTCCTATGATGACCAAAACTAGCGATCTGATCCCCAGTTCTCACAGTTGTGCTGTCATCTGAGTGAGTGAGAGCATTGTCATCCGAATTGTTCTCCAACTTCACCTTATGAGAAGCCCTTGCTTTACAACTATCATCCTTTTCGTGAAGAACCACAAGGCCAAAAACAAAATCAAAACTTATTAAAGCAAGTCCCTCTGAGTAACAATCTAGAATGTTGGTGTTATGAGAAAATTGAAGTTATTTTTCTTAATAACATACCAGTTTCAAGTTGGCTTGTTTCAGGTAGTTAGCATTAACAGGAACAATGTGGACCTTGAAATGATGTGGTGTCACGATCTCAAAGATGAGCAGATCCCCGTCTTGAATGTTCCAAAAGGATGTGAATTCTGGCCACCCAACTGTGAACGCAAGCTTCTTACCAGACTGCATATAGCCAACCCATTCAACTTTCCATTTGAGTCCATTCTCATCTTCCAAGACAATTCGCCCTTTTGATCCTTCCAAGTATATGCTCATGAACAAAACAGGAAGGGCCTGCAGCATTGTCATCATAATTAATATGAAAACCAATCTACTTGCAGCACACTTGATACAAAAAGCAAAATATATTAAGTGTTTGAGTAATAACAACTACCATTCTTCCTGATGGCCCTAAACATCTTTCATCTATGTATTTTATAAAGGATGGATATCTTGTGATAATATTTGTCACAAGATCAATGGTAATGCTTTCATTTGACGAAATGATCTCTTCCCCAACATATGGAGTGAAACCATGCTCCCCACTTTTTTGTTGTCCTTTGAAGATGACCTGTAAATAAAAGATAGACATGAGCCAGAAAATAGTAATACTAATAATAATAACTATTGATACATAAAGAAGAATGAAAACCCATTAAAAGTGCATAAAAAAGAATTCAATGCTTTTAAATCTCATTGAATCGCATCATAATATTCTCAAATCCTGTAACTTCCAGCTTCTCCAGAATTTTGTGAAATGGGGATACTAAAAAGCTTCACCTTGTGACCTCCTGAAAATGTAACTAAGATCACAAATGAATTTCTAAGCCTTGAACTTTAAAGGTCATTGTCAAAGATACACTACCTGCTACGTTTAATTCTCTTCAGTGGATATGTTCAAATGTTTCTTCACTTTTTCTTCTATATACAATGATTTTCAATTCTCTCTCTTGACATCAGTATATCAGATATTTCATCATGGCTTTCATATCCTTTCCTGATTCTATTCGGTCACACAATATTACTTGCACATTGGCTCCTGTATGCTGTGTAGAAAGTACGCTACCTTCTGTGTTATGACTTCAGTGGAGATTATGCTCAAATGTATCTTCACTTTCTTGTCTGTGTAGCAGGTTTTCATATTCTCTGTATTAAAATTTATATATCAGATATTCAAGCATGGCCTTTATGTTGGAAGTGTGGTAGGCCCAATAATATTTACAAGTTCTTTCCAACATTCAAGCACATACACACCTTGAACCATATAAGATAGATGAATATTACAGAACTAGACAAGAGACGAGATGTGAAACGAGTAGGTAAAGGCTACTCTAAATAATATCTACTTGATGAAATAATAACTATACAATGTATGTAGTATACAAAAATTAAATAAAAGGCTGAACTTAATATGGTTCTAGGTATATAAACTGGAGAGAAGTGTGCCTATGAGTTAAAGAAAGTGGAAGTGTGCCGGAATTAGAAAAAAGAATAGAAATGTTTGTTGGAAGTGAGGTAGGCCCACATAATAACCACAGGAGGATCTTTCCAACACTTAGAACCATAGCACATACACCCCTTGAACCAAATAAGATAGATGAAGTGACACAGAGAATAGACAAGAGACGAGATGTAAAGAGCAGCTAAAGGACTGTTCAAAAATAAATGCGAATATAGAATGTCAATATAATGTGTGTAGTTACAGAAAACAGAATTTAGGCTGAATGCAAAGGGTGCTAGGGACAAGAAATAGAGATAACTTCCCAGGAGCTATAAGAAAGTGTGTGAGTGATGAATATTAAAGTGAATTGACTGTAATAAACAGTCCAGCAGCAACCCTAAATGAAATTGATCTCCAAAATACCTTCAATACTTGAAGTAATAGGTGTAAAGCCTGGTACAGCAGCTAGTAATGAAGATATACTGAAATTAGAGCAGCAACTTACACAAATCAGCAGGCATACACTTAAAGCACATGTAGGAGAAGATGGGCAGCTCAAAAATCCTCGAATTTGGCAGTAAAAAACTTCAAATCTGCTTCTAACAGGCACAAAACCTTCACCTAGTTCTTAGCCCTGGAGCTGAAAGGATGGCTAGCTTAAATTGATGATGAAGTGTGGATAATAAGCCCTCGTTATATAGACTATGAACCAACCCACGAAAAATCTCAAAATAAGCACTAAAAGCCAATTCCGACGTTTTTGGGCACGTTTTTTGGAAATCAGTTATTGAGGCTTTTTTTTTTTCGAAATCGCTTTTATATTGAGCTTTTGATGGTTCTAATCTAAGCCATTAATCTTTGATGCTTTTCAAACTTTTAATGACAGCTATTCATTAAAATTAGATGAAAAACATACCAAAAGCAGAAATTAGGGTTTATATTTTGAGGGGCTTTTAGGTCACAAATGACTAAGTATTATATATGCTGAAAATTAGGGTTTGCTGAAATTTAGGTCAATGATGACATTGTTCTCCAGCAATCCCCACTCAATGTCATATTGACATAAAGTTCAATAATCTACATAATTTTTTATGTCTGTCTCTGGATAATGCTTTAGGAAAGATATTCATCACATTCTCACTTGTAATAACATAGATAAGTTCAATGTGCTTCTTAGATATCTGCTCACGAATATAATGATAATGTACTTCAAAATGCTTGGTCTTTGCATGATGAACACGATTCTTTGCAATAGCAATAGCATTTTGACTATCTGAAGAGATCTCCATAGGAAGATGAACATAAATATCAAGATCTCTTAAAATTTTTTGCAACCAAATAACCTAAGTGTAGCTATATAGGCAACCCTATAATCTACTTTATTTGAAGATATAGCCACTGCCGGTTGTTTCTTAGAAAGCCAAGATATAAGGAATTCTTCAACATATACTTGTGCTTCTTGTGTTTTGTCACTTGCCTAATCAGAATGTGTAAAACTTTGAAGTATAAAATGCAATGACTTTGGAAAAACCATTGCATATTTCATAGTTCCTTTCAGATATCTCAAAATTCCTTTTAACTTCTTTCCCACGAATATTTAAAGGTTTGTGCATGGATCTTGATACTTAAGAAACTGTAAACTGAATGTCGAGATGTGTATTACGTAGATATATCAAGCATCCAACTACTTGACTATAAAGTGGAGCGTCAAAAGGTTCTCAATCTACATATGCTTGTAAGGACACATTAATATCTTTAGATGTCTACATAGGTTTAGAGTCTGACATTTCAAACCTTTCTAATGGTTTTTCAATGTACTTTTGTTGTTTCATATGGATTCAGTCATTCTTGAATATGAATTCAATGCCAACATAATAATGTAAAACACCAAAATCAATAACATCAAAGACTTTCTTAAGTTCTGAGTCTTCTGACTTAGAAATTGAAAACTTGAATCCTTGGGACCTATCATAATCATATCATCAACATCAATAATGATTGTGATCAAAACATGTGTCTCTCATGTAATAGAGTGTAGGAGCAATTTCTAAGTCTCTAAAACCAATAGACAAAAGATATATAGATGAATCTTGTCATACCAAGTCTTTGGTGCTTACTTTAAACCATAGAGAGCTTTTATAAGCTTACACACTAAATATTCTTTATTTGATCATTTCCATTAAAAAAGTAGACTTGAAATCTAATTAGTGTACTTTCCAATCAAAAAAAGAAAGAACAATCCTAACTGTGATTATTTTAGAAGTAAGAGAAAACATTTCATCATAGTTGATACCTTTCTTTTGTGCATAACCTTTGACAACTAACTTTGCTTTATACCTGTGAATAGTACCATCCGCTTTTCTTTTGATCTTGAATATCCACATGACGCCGATAGCTTTTTTATCTTTGGGTAACTCACGAGGCTTCCAAGTTTGATTCTTATGTAAAGCATCAATCTCCTTCCACATTGCTTTCTTCTAAAGAGGATTATATAATGCATCTTTGACACTAGCAAGTTCATTCTCTACTAAAGTAAGAACAAGAATGTTATGAATTTCAAAAGCTTCTACATAATTTACATAATGTGCTTGATCTTCCTAACTTTTTGTCCTTCCTCTAAAACTTTGGATCCCACTACCTCGCACACTTTGAAAGAACCACTGAGGAAGTTTCTAAAACATTGGTGCAACCTCCTATTTCTCCTCGATGCTTTCCTCTGGAACTTTTGAAGATTCTCCAATTTCATGAACCGGCTCTTCAATAGGTTGAGGAGGAATAGGAGAAGGCGTGGATCGTGGTGATGGCATATAATATTGAATGGGAAGAGGAGTTACACCTTTCTCATCACCTTTATCTTTAGAAACTTATGTAGGGATCAAAGAAGGTTGATCATCCCCCCATATGGCTGAATATAAGAATCTAAATTTCTTTCAAAAAATACATAGTTATCGTCTTTAAAAGCTCTATAATATCTGCATCTTTGTCATAAATTTGACTTTCTACTACATAAGCATTGCGTAAGAGTAGGGTTTTACTTGTTTCTAGTACATAGGATCTGTAACCTTTGCTTTCAATAGCATAACCAATAAAAACAGCTTTGATAGCTTTGTCAACAAGCTTATCATGATCCTTCCTCTTAATATGAACATAAAAGGGAGAATCAAAAACTTTGAAATAACTCACATTGGACTTTTTACCATAATATGCTTCATAAGGTGTAATCACCTTCAAAGCTTTTGTGGAAAATCTATTAAGAATGTGATTAGCTGTGTGAATAGCATCTACTAGAACTTTGGTGAAAGCTTCCTACAAGACATCATACTATGTTCCATTTCAACAAGTGTCCTATTCTTTATCTCTACAACACCATTCTCTTATGAAGGTAAGCAATAGTGACTTGATGAGAGAGAAATTTGTCATCAAGTTATGACTTAAAGTCATTTGACATATATTCTCCTCCTCTATGACTCCTTAAAATCAAAATTTTGGACTAATTTTCATTCTTAACCATAGCAATAAACTTTTTGAAGGTAGCAAAAACTTCTAACTTAGTCTTTAATCCATAAACCCAAAAATATCTAGAATAATCATCAATAAAAGTGACAAAACACCTATGCTCATAAATAGAATTTTCTTTCATGGGTCCATTAAGATCTAAATGTATGGTTTTCAAATTCCTTTTGGTAGTAATGAATCCATGCTTCTTCAGTGAAACCTTATATAGCTTTTCTTTAAGACATCCTTCACAAGACTCTACATCATCTGATAAAGCAAAAGTAGGTAAATTCTCAACCATATCTTGGTCCTTTATATGCTTGAGAGCTATATAACTAAGGTGACTAAATGTTGCATGCCATTATTTAATGTTCTCCTTTGGTATAGAAGACCTGGCAAGCATGGCTAATTTTGGACAATATACACATATCACTTCTGTTTCATCTTGTAATAGACAATGCTCCTCATTAGGTATGAGAATTTGACATAAATCCTTCTTAAAAACAACTTTATAACCATCTGATAAGAAAGTAAAGAAAGTAATTTCTTCTTCATTTTTGGAAGCTATAGAACATCGGAAATAATAAATTTCACTTTAGAGGAACTTCATCAATACCAACTACATCCAAATCATGACCATATGCTATGATCACCCTTCTACCTGTAGAGTTGGCAAGAAAAGAAGATACCTTCTTTCAACTTATCATGTGCTTAGTAGCTCCAAAATAAAAAATCCAAGGATTTTTAGATGATTTTCACATGCTTCATTTAATGCTGCTTGATCAGACGCTACTTCTATACTAACACATGCAAAAGATCTCTACTAGAAGACTTAGATTTTGACCCTTCTCAACATTATTACCTTATATTCTTTTTTTCATTGAAAATTCTCTTTTTGCATTTTGCTATGTGATGACATGGTTTCTTGCAATAATGGTGTATACCTTTCTGGAGTGTAGATGGATTTGAAGTGGATTTCTCTTTACGTGTGGTAGAAGTAGTCGAAGTAGAGATAGACGAAGTAGAGGATGACTTTTGAAGTAAATGACTTATTTTCCTTTTTGTTTTGTTAGTTTTCTTCTTCTTCTTGATAGACTTTTTCTTCTTCTTTCCTTTAGATGATGATACCATAGCTTCATCATTCTCTTTCATACTCTTATGATGGTCTAAATCTTGAAGCAACAAGAATTGAAACTCTTCAAATGTAATCCCTGTTCAAAGGTAATTTCTCTATCTTCTCTAGAGAGAGAAGTAACAAAAGAATAGTATAAGATGGAAGGGAATTAAGAAGTGTGTTCACCATCTCTTCATCACATATGCTAACTCCAACATTAAGAAGTTGATCACGAATGTCCTTAAGTTTTAGAATATAAGATTGCACTTCGTCAAAGCCAAAATAGTGTACTCGTTTTTTTTTTTTAATTCGTAGATTTTGAGCATAAAAAATTTATGAATGGTTATTGGATGGTCATATTGACCCCATCTTCTGATATAATTTAGCTTTCCTTGCTCAACATAAAGAGATCTATCATTTTCTTTATCTCATGTGAGGCGGGGCGGGGGGGGGGGGGGGGGGGGGGGGGGGAGAGAGAGAGAGAGAGAGAGAGAGAGAGAGAGAGAGAGAGAGAGAGAGAGAGAGAGAGAGAGAAGTAACAAAAGAACGATATGAAGATAGAAGTTAACTCGTAAGTGTGTTAATCATCTCTTCATTAGAGATGTTTACTCCAACATTTAGAAGTTGATCACAAATATCCTTAAGCTTCAAAGTAGGAGATTATACTCACTCACCAACTTTCATGCATGTGTTGGCTGATTGCCTTCTTAGATGAGCCTTCTTAGCAGATTTTTGGTTTGATAGAGATTCTCCAACTCCAACTAAGCTTAATGAGAGGTCTTCATGACTTAGTTCGAGGAATAATATGATGCTTCACACCCATAGCTATATCACAGAGTTCTTAAGCATCTCATGGATCCCATTTAGACTCCTCTTCAGAAGGTTGAATCTCTTCCCCTTTCTCTGTGGATGATGAGACTTCTTCTTCTTCTTTTTCCTCTTTCTTTTGAGCATAAATTGAAGTACTAGGCTTCTTGGAAAAAGAGCCAACATCCTCAAGAAATTGAATTGGTCTTGGAAGTTTACCATTGACAATATTCCACGAGTCCTTGGAAACTAGAAAATGCATCATCATGAAACTCCACATAGGATAGTTAGACATTCCATCAAGTTTATCTTGTTGTTCTAATCTATAGACTATATTTATAATCACTCATCTTGAAAACAAGCTATGTTTGAGCACAAAGCTCTCATACCAAATGTTGGAAGTGTGATAAGACCAATAATAATTCACACAAACTTTACAACACTTAAAACCTTGAGCATATACACACCTTAAACCATATAAGATAGATGAATGATTACAAAAATAGACGAGACAAGAGGTATGAAAAAACTAGATATAGGATACTCTTAATAATATCTACTTCATGAAATAATAACTATACAAACATAATCACCAGCACAGTTGGAAACGTTCGGTTCGAATCGACTTGAAACGGAGTTTTCCAGTTTCCAAAAATCTAGAAACAATAGGAAACAAAAAACGGAAACTGAAGTCTCACATCTCTCTTCTACACACATATATGTATATGTGTGTGTGTGTCTATATATATATATATATATATATATATATATATATATATATATATATATATATATATATATATATATATATATATATATATATATATATATATATATATATATATATATATATATATATATATATATATATATAGATAGATACATACATACATACATACATACATACGTACGTACGTACGTACGTACGTACGTCTCTCTCTCTCTCTCTCTCTCTCTCTCTCTCTCTCTCTCTCTCTCTCTCTCTCTCTCTCTCTCTCTCTCTCTCTCTCTCTCTCTCTCTCTCTCTCTCTCTCTCTCTCTCTCTCTCTCTCTCTCTCTCTCTCTCTCTCTCTCTCTCTCTCTCTCTCTCTCTCTCTCTCTCTCTCTCTCTCTCTCTCTCTCTCTCTCTCTCTCTCTCTCTCTCTCTCTCTCTCTCTCTCTCTCTCTCTCTCTCTCTCTCTCTCTCTCTCTCTCTCTCTCCCCCCCCCCGCTCGGCGCTGACCCTCTCCCTGCACCCGCTCGACGCTGACCCTCTCCCTGCACCCGCTCGGCGCTGCCCTGCCGCCCTCTGCTCGGGGCACCCGCTCGGCGCTGACCCTCTCCCTGCACCCGCTCGGCGCTGCCCTGCCTCCCTCTGCTCGGCGCTGCCCGGCCCTTCTCTGCCCTGCCTGGCCCTACACCGGGATTGCCTCACTCCGCCCTGGTCTCTACCCGACGTCTCCCGCCCACCACCATTGCACCTGCCCGACCCAGCCCGCCGCCCTCCACAACCGATCCCTGCCCAACGCGTCAACCGTTCCCGCCACAGTCGTCGGCACCCCCGATCCAGCCACAGCCGTCACCAACTTACCCTCCAACCCTTATCGAAACCCTAATCCACATCATGTATCCATACGACTCAAGCACTAACCTTAAAATGCCAAAAAAACCTAACCCTAACCCTAACCCTAGCCATGACCTAACCCTAACCCTAACCCTAACTTGAACCTGAAAACCCTAACCCTAACCCTAAGCTAAAGCCCAACCCCAAAACTTGAAACCCCAATAATCTGAACTCTCTCTCTCTCTCTCTCTCTCTCTCTCTCTCTCTCTCTCTCTCTCTCTCTCTCTCTCTCTCTCTCTCTCTCTCTCTCTCTCTCTCTCTCTCTCTCTCTCTCTCTCTCTCTCTCTCTCTCTCTCTCTCTCTCCGAGCCCTAATCCTAAACCTTGAAATGGCTCCCATGGACCGGAAGGAAGTGGACGACCTTATCGCTAAAGCTCTCAAAGAGGCCAAAAAGGAAGCAGACCGCAACCTCAATATGGAGATACGAAAGATGATGGAAAAGTTCAAAGGACTCGAAGAACAAGTAATGAATAAAGTCAAAGGACTGGAAGAACAAGTGAAGACTCTCACAGAAGAAAGAGACCATTGGAGGACAGCTTATGAACACATGAAAGAAGAGGGGGAGATCTCCAACGTGGAGATACTCAAGGAAGAAATAAAGAAGGAAATCAAAACGGAGGTAGAATCTACTCGAGAGTCATGGGTGGAAGTAGTACACAAAAGGGTTAAGAAGGAAGTTAGGGAAGACGTGCAGAAAGAAGAGCTCACACGAGTCCAGGATACACTTGAGGAGGAGAGGCTTCGACACACTCGAAGACTTCACATTCGGATTACATGCCTACCCGAAGGGGTATCACCGGAGGCAGACGCCACTGACATTTGCCATCGACTTGGATACGAGAGCATGCCTTACACAGACGCATGGAGGGTTGGGAGGGATACATCACGTTTGCGAGCACTCATCCTCAAGATGAGTTCGGAGGAGGCACGGACCGCCTTTTTTAGATGTCAATCGGTACTACGTGGACTACCCGGCGGCACCCTCTACATGGACGAGGACTTCATGCGTATGCAGGTGGCACACCGATGCGCTTGCATGCCACAGATACTCCAGGCACGTCGAGAGGGGAGGAAGGCCTTTTACCGTGATGGTAAGGTCTTCATAGATGGACGCCCTATCAAATAGGGCCATGCGGCCTATGAGACATCACTACACCAAGAGACACCACTCAGAGGCGCAGTGTGGAACTTCAACGGGGCACTCTGGACGCGACCAGACAGAGGCGAGGAGATCCTCGCATCACATGACTTTGTGTGCATCACAGAGACACACGAGAGCCCAGAGAGAGGTCTACCACGCATTGCAGGTTTTCATTGGGAATCTGCATTCAGGACTACGACAAGACAGAGTACAGCGCGAGGATCGTGAGGAGTGGCCATCATATTTCGAAAGGAGATACAGAGCCGGATCCATATTATAGGTAGAGATGAGGAGGCACGATACATGTGGGTTCGCATAGAGATAGCACAGGGGAGCTCGATTTACATTGCTATATGCTACTTCCCACCAAGCGGATCTCGATACGCAGGACAGGATCTGGGGGGACCGATCCGAGATAGAGACTCACCATACACAGCGCTTTCAGATGAGATACTACATTATAGCACACTTGGTGAAGTCTTCCTTATGGGGGACTTCAATGGCCGCACTCAGTCGCATCAGTGCGAGGCATATGACATGGATCACCCGCATCTCATGAGGGCCAGAGACCCAGTTGAGCTTAGCACTAGCAGAGTATCGGCAGATACGGGTCAGGACACCACCGGCTATGGCAGACATCTACTCGAGCTAGGCAGTCGACATCATCTCGTTATATATAACGGGATGAATCGGTGGCCAGGTTCAGGCGGATTTACTTGCTTCCCTCACGGGGGAGGTGAGAGCAAAGTCAACTACATTTTGGGTACTACCTCTGGAGCTTCACTCATCCCTTCACTTAGTATTGGACGACGCCCACTCAGTGCGGACCACACATTTATTACATTCACACTCTCATCTCCGATTCCATTAGACCCTCCCTCACCCACTGAGATACATACCACGATACACTTCACACACGAGCTCTCACACGTTTATGCACACCATTTACACACCTGCCTACTCTCCCTCGATCCATTCTCACCTTTGGACACACTTACATCACATATCACCTCCATCCTATAGGACTCAGCTCTCCGCAGCTTCCCACACCGCACACATATGCACCCTCCACACACAGGATCCATGCCCCAGAACCGTTGGTATGATGCAGACTGTCGTGAGCTGCGGAAGCACCTACGGATTTTAGAGCATAGAGGAGATATTACACACACAGGCACAGCGTCGCATGCAGAGCCTTACTCGCCGCAAACGGCGAGACTGGGAGGAGAGACAGTATTGGGATATTTACCATTTGCTCATGAGTCGAGACAGTGTAGTGGCATGGCGACATTTGAGAGAGAGGAGACAGCAGACACCTATCCAAGACCCGAGCACTTGGCATAGCTATGCACGGAGCCTATACGAGATCCCAGACCAGCCTCCCATTCCCAGACCGCAGAGCCAACGTCCTACTACCTGTGACTTCTTCCCACCCACTATGGTGGGACGCGCTATTGCCCGGCTACAGCATGGCAGGGCCCATGATCATTTCGGTTTACGGGCAGAGCACCTCATCTATGGAGGCACGACTCTCGCACCGCTCATTGCCCATCTCTTCAACCGTGCATTGGTTGAAGGGTTCCCAGACTCATGGATTGAGCACACCATAGTGCCCATTCATAAGTCAGGTGATACTATGGATCCAGCTACATACCGGACGATCATGATTGGCCCTATATTGGCCAAGTTATATGGGGCGGTACTTGAGACAGAGTTGAGTACTCTCGCTGAGAGGAAGGGCATCAGGGCTCCAGGACAGGCAGGTTTTAGACGAGATTACTCTACCATTGACCACATCTTCACTCTGAGATGCCTGATCGACCAGGCCAGGGTGAGGAAGAGGAGATTATATTGTTGCTTTGTGGACTTCCGCAAAGCATTTGACACTGTTCCCAGGGATCGGCTCTTCAGACGACTACTTGACATCAGAGCTCCGGAGGAGATGATATGGGGAATCTACGCCTTATACGAGAGAGTATCTGGTAGAGTCAGATGTCCAGGGGGCTTATCTGATCCACTTGCTAGCACTATCGGGGTGAAGCAAGGATGCCCTCTCTCACCCACCCTCTTTGGTCTCTACATTGATGAGATAGTGGACTTCATACAGCAGCAGGGGGGAGATGGCATTGAGGTACACGGGTCCACTGTCCATATTCTTTTATACGCTGATGATATTGTATTGGTTTCAGAGTCTGCAGAAGGTCTACAGCATCATCTACACGGCCTAGATGACTTTTGCAGACACAGAGGGTTATCTGTGAACCTTGGTAAAACCAAGGTCTTGATCTTTCATACATCAGCACGGATACGCAGACATAGTTTGTTCACAGCAGAAGGTGGACCGATCGAGGTGGTCGGATCATATGTTTACTTGGGGGTGACATTTACAGCAGCATCAGGGGTCTTCTCTATGGCTCAGGCAGCCCGTGACCGCATCACACGTGGGTACGCAGCACTAGCTTTGATGGAGAGACAGTGCCACCAGGCATATTTTCAGGAGCCCCGCACAAAGGGGTGGCTCTTTGACACTTTGGTTACGCCAGCGCTCATGTATGGGGCAGCCATATGGGGACCAGGATTAGCTACATCAGTATGGACAGCATTAGAGAGGCCACAGATCCTGATGATTGCCAGACTTATCCGCAGCAAGCCTTCAGTACCACATGATATCATTAGAGCAGAGCTCGCTGCACCACCGATGCTAGTTGAGGCACTATTCCAGACAGTATGCCTATTACACAGACTTTGGAGCATGGATACAGAGCGCATTGCTTATCGTGCTTTCGAGGCATCACGTGATATGGCATTAGCAGGCGACACCTCCTCATGGTATGCACAGACACGAGACTGGCTTGCCCACCATGGCTTTGACATAGACAGGCTACCACCACTAAAGTACGACTCTCATGCACCCACCTACTCGCTCTCTCATCAAGAGAGGAATAGGATCATTCGTCAAGAGATATGGCATACATACATACAGAGGACATGGGTGAGCCCTAGGGGTACATTGCCACCGAAAATGCTCTACTACCGCAAGCATTTTCTACATATATCGAGCACGGGCTTCATCGAGATCCCGAGATACATGCGGACCTACCTTCCCCACCACCTACGAGTCGTCATTGGGCAGCTCCGGGTTTCATCACATCAGCTCGAGATTGAGAGGGGTCGGTCCAAGGGAGTCCCCCGTGAGGAGAGGTGGTGCCCAGTATGCCAGAAAGAGGTAGAGAGTGAGGAGCATTTTGTTATCAGATGTCGAGCATACTTAGACCTACGAACACAGTTCCAGATCGAGGAGTCATTCCAGCCCCACGGGTGAGTACCCAACAGACCATTACGCAGTTCTTTCAGCGAGTTGAGCTACATCAGAGAGGTCCATCTATAGGGCTCACGCTACACCAGGCAGCAGCAGAGAGAGCACGGCGCCGACCACGCATGGGCGGATATCGTCGACCACGACTATATCAGGAGGATATCTCACGCATCAGGATCGCCTACGACCACATGATGGAGCATAGGCGTACCACCACCCCCTCGGTTGTCTTCCTTCAAGCGGCACTCAGACCACCACCAATGTACCGCATACTACACCCACCTCCACCCATCACCAGTACCTAGGGCGTTTTACTCACATTTTGGATCCCCCCATGTATTAGGTGGCCACTATCTGCAGAGTCAGAGCCACGTCTCCCCAGCCTTTTCCAGCCCTATATAGCTTTGCGTAGCGATATACTTTTTATTTCATTTTATCTTATACACAGGGTTACTACACTTGTACATGGTTTTTGTCTCATAGGCCAAGTTTGGCCTCCAGAAGACGTTAATATGACTTTCTCTCTCTCTCTCTCTCTCTCTCTCTCTCTCTCTCTCTCTCTCTCTCTCTCTCTCTCTCTCTCTCTCTCTCTCTCTCTCTCTCTCTCTCTCTCTCTCTCTCTCTCTCTCTCTCTCTCTCTCTCTCTCTCTCTCTCTCTCTCTCTCTCTCTCTCTCTCTCTCTCTCTCTCTCTCTCTCTTGTAGAACAAATATTGATGACAGGCATCAGTGGCCAAGGCATCAGTGGCCAAGGTTTCAGTGGCCAAGGCTTCAGTGGCCAAGGCTTCAGTGGCCAAGGCTTCAGTGGCCAAGGCACCACACGCCCAATCTAGAGTTGGGCGCCAGGATGGAAGATTTGGGCGACTGCATGCCCAAGGTAGACCTCACAGGGCTGGGTCCGGACCCAGCCACTCATCATTACACGACATGGTCCGACACTGAGGCAGGGGAGGCTGGAGTGACGGCTGACTCTTGTCACCGCCTAATGCATTAACTTCCCACTACCCCGATGGAACAAACTCTCCTGTTGTAACCAGCTCCTCACCTCTCTCCTATAAAAGGAGAACCCGCAAGTGGAAAAAGGGGGGATATGCAGGACACGAATAGGCCATATGTTATAGCTGAGAGTGAGAGGGTGGACTTAGAGCTCCTGGTAGTGGAGTCCTGTCATGCTTCCTTGAAGCCATTGTGTAAGAATACCCTGAGGTTGCGTTCTCATGCCCTTGCTTGGTATGATCAGCTGTAGTAGGATTAATAGTGGTACGAGATAACCACTTGTCTTCTCATTGTGTTGTATTTGACCTTCTAATTAGTATGGTGTTGTGCCCCATGTTTGCCGTTGCTTGATCCTTACCTCTAAGTGTGGTTCCTAGTGTTGATCTGAAGGTTTCGTGATAAGTGTCTATTTTGGTAATGTGTTCATGTGCTTACATATTCCCCAGAAGTAGTGCATTTTGCATTCCCTGCACCCACACACATTTCATTTCACCACCTACAGGTGAAAATTTGGCACGCCCGGTGGGACAGGGCTTCTGGGGATTTCTCGTTATTTGAGAAATCACTGAAGACTTAAGTACCCTTCCCTTTGAGTAATTGTCTAAGATTGAGTACCCAGAGCCACTTTTTCCCCTCCTCCCCCTTCCTACCCTCTTGGGCGACTGCCCTTTTTCCTCCTACTCCTCCCTACCTTCCGGGCGACTTCTCCTCACCTTTCTCAATTTTGGGCGACTACTCCTCATCCCTCTCACTTTTGGTGGGCGACTCTCCTCCTCTTGGATTCTTGGGCGACCCCTCCTCCTCTGTTGGTTTCCTAGGCGACCGCCCTCTTCCTCCTCATCCTCCTTCCTGGCGACTATTCCTCCACCTCCTCTCCGGCTCCTTCTGGGCGACTATTCCTCCACCTCCTCTCCGGCTCCTAGCTTGGCGACCACTCTTCCTATCCTCCGTGTTGGCCCCTTGGGTGTCAAACTTCCCCTCCTCCAACTTTCCACTGGAGTAACCTCTTTTGGGCGAAGACTTCTTCCGGGCGACCTCTTCCTTGGGGCGAACTCCTCTTGCAGAAGTAGTTCCAAAAATGGTCCATGACCCACACCAGAACTAGCAAGGAGAGGCAGCTAAACCCTAAGAAGACACCAATCAAGTGTTATCACAGAAGACGGCCAGATTTTTTCCAAACACCCATAAGAAGTCTCTCTGTTTCTGGCCTGGTCTCTAGAATCGAGGGGTTAGATTCAAACCTAGTCTCTAGAATAGAAGGGTTAGACGACAAAACTAAAACTCAAAAGACTCTACCTCAACGCACTCTTCTTAACAAGGCCATGGCAGAGGAGCTTTCCGCTCTTTTGTCAAGAATCAATATCAGATTTTCTTCATTTCATGGAGGTGCTAATGAAGATCCCGAAGATCATGTACGAAGATTTCTTTCAACTTGTAAGAGCAGAGGCTTACAACAACGACAGGACGCATTCCTTGCTCTCTTTCCATCGACTCTTGAAGGACTGGCGGACAAATGGTTCAGCCAGTACGCGGAAAACCATTTCCAGACATGGGAAGCATTGAGGACCGAGTTTACAGATGCATTCCGGCCAGGTAACTCTACAGAAAGAACCTTGGATGAACTTGAGAATCTAATCTTGCATATGGGAGAATCATTTTCAGAACTTATGACGCGGGCAAGGTCACTAGTAGCAAGATTGCCGGAACCACCAGGAGATTTCCTTGTCAAGAAGTGGGTGGAGAAGGCCTTGCCGAAGTCCACCCAGCAGAAGTTAAGAGAGCTGTTGAGACCCGACTCCACTTTGAGAGAATTCGAAGCAGCTGCCACAAGGATTGAGGCTGCACGAGTCCATTTTGGAGCACATCCGGGAAAAACCTTCCCCCAAGATGAAGACATGGTGACAGCCTTGAGGAAGGAACTAGAGACCTTAAAGCTGCAAAGGAATCGAGAAGAGGACAAGGGAACTTCAGAAGGTCTCGCTCAATTACGACAAGAGCTTGAAGAACTCAAGACACTAAGGGAGGTAAGAACTGGACTGTGGTGTTCTCTGTGTAGTACCCAAGGACACACACCACACGAATGTCCAAGGAAGCTAACATGCCAGTTCTGTGGCAAGGGTGGCCATGAGGCCAAGGATTGTTATTTTCTAAAGGGTCTTGGAAATCAGACTATGATGCCAGGGCAACCTCCGGTAGCTCAATGGGTAGGAGTGGCTCAATCCTCTCTATTGGGGCAGCCACCATTACCATCCACTACAACTCCTCCAGTAACAACTTTCTACACCAATCAAGGACCTCAACGGCAAGAAGGTAGACCTCGTCAGAATCGACCACCTAGGCCTATAATGTGCTACAGATGTGGGGAGTATGGACACTTCCAAAGTAAATGTTCGCTTCCTGAGGATGCTCCACCATGCAAAAATTGTCCTGAAACAAGGGATCATTACACGAAGGACTGCCCAAAGTCAATGCCTTCTACAAGCACGCCAGGTAACTCTTGCCCCCTGCATATGATCACAGTATCTAATGATAAGGGCAATGTAGGCTCCCCAAGCGCCCGAGTAGTCCAACTCGAGGAACTTTCCGGAGTCATGACTAGGGCACAAAAACAGAAGGTAGCTTTGAAAGATGCTGCAAAAGAAGCAACAGATTCATCAAAAGACAAAGGGAAAAAGACCATGGAGCACGAACCTTCTCATGGAGCCAACCACCACCAAGACAAAGCAAAAATCTCACTGGGAAGAGATAAAGATACTAATGAGCAAGTTATTGACAAAGCATATGCAGTATCTAAGGAGGACCTAAGGCAATTCCAGCATGGATCTACTTCAAGGAACAGCCAAGAAGGCTTCCTCACGGCAGTTCAAGTCTTGCAAAGCACCTACCAACAGGTATCTCTATATAACTTGTTAGCAATGAGTCCTGGATTCAGAGGAGAAGTAATGGCTGCCATAAATGGGTTAGACCCTGGCACCATATTAAGTGGCGGGCAAGGCTTCACTTCCCTAACTTCTCAACAAACACCTGTACCATCAACTTATAGCTCAGAACCATCTAGGATGGCACCTCTCACTGATTACAAGAGTCCTAGACTAACTGTAAGTATCAAGGGAACTCCCTTGGTAGGAGTGATAGTTGATGGAGGATCTGGTATTAATCTGATGCCGGAGTACACCATGACATGGCTAAACCTGAGACCAACTAAAGATGCTCACTTTACAGTATCACTGGCAGACCAAAGCAAAGTAAGCCCATTAGGCATAGTGGAAAAGGTTGAAGTCATCATACATAACTTAAAATTTGTGTTGGACTTTGTGGTAATAACACTCCCTAAGGTGAAGGGAGGATTTCCCTTGCTGATAGGAAGACCATGGCTACGCCACAGTAAAGCGGTACATGACTGGGGAAGTGACACCTTATGGGTGGCCGGACCAGACAAGGTGATGAGACAACTCCACATGGAAGGAGGACCAGATGAAGCCCTAGGTACTTCTCAAGTTGTTCTACATCCAGAGGAGAATGCACAGGAAGAAAATAATAGCACTAGAGAAGAGGAACCACGAACCATACCAGAGGGAGCAGACATTTGGGCCACTTCTCCTCCACCATGGGTTTTGGAAGATCAAGAGGTGTCAGTTTCTTCTCTTCCCAACTGGGCGACTCCCTCTCCAACTCTTAATCAAACTTGGGCGACTCCACCTCCACCCCTAAATAACTGGGCGACTGAACCTTCAGTTTGGGCGCAGCCTCCACCCTCCTCCAGTTGGGCGACTCCACCTCATAGTCCAAGCTGGGTGTCTCAGCCTCCGAATAACTGGGTCGCCCCAGAAGCTTGGGCTCCATTCTCTGCTCAAAGATCCCCACATTGGGCACCTGAATGGGCAGCTTATCCGCCACCTTGGGCTACTCCTACAATTGGTTGGGCGGCTCAATGGGCATCCGGAACGTCTCACACAGAACCATGTGAGGCGACACCACATGACATCAAGGAAGAAGTTGATGAAGGAGAAAATTTATCCAATGAAGAACTAGGGGACATCATGGATTGGATAGAAGAGACCAACAATGTTACATGCTTCACGGTAGCAATCATGGATAAAGAGGCAGATGAACCTATTATTGTGGAGTCTGTAGTATTAGGGGAGCCAGCCAAAGATTTTCGAAGAGGTAAAATTTTGAAAGGAGTTGAAGGAAGAAAAAGGATTGAATCAAGCCAAACAGAAGAAGAACTAGTGGAAAGCATTTTTCCATTGGCGGAAGTTCCAATGGGATGGACACAGGAAAAGACCCAGGAAATCACCATCAATGATAGTCCAGCATTCACCAAGGAAATGTTGTTCAAAGATGAAGAAGAGGCAATTCTTGAGCCAGTTAAAGAAGTCAACTTAGGGGAAGAAGAACATCCACAAAATCTTCTACTGGCAAGTTGGTTATGGGACCACCCTCTTCTCATAGAAGTAATCACCTTCATGAATAACCATAAAGATGTCTTTGCCTGGAGCTATAAAGACTTGATAATACCCTTGGTCAAGGAATCGAAGCAGAAGCTCTATGTGGAGCAGGAGTAGAGCAAGAGCACAACAGTCTTGTAAATAATTAAGTTCCAGCACGAGTAGAGCAAGAGCACAACAGCAGGAGTAGAGCAAGAGCACAACATATTGAGTCTATTTTTTTAAGTTCCAGTATCCCTCTGTCTTCCAAGTTCCATTATCTACCTCTAATTTGGCAACATATCAATTTGAGCTTACTCCACTCCTAACTTTTCCCAAAATGGCTACCCTCTCTCCTTCTAAGGCATCCAACTTCCATATCATCCATCCTCCATAAGCGACTACCATTTTCAACCTTCTTCCCTTGGTGCTCTACCTATCTACCTCTCTCTCCTAGAATCTTGGCGACTACCATCTATCCCTCTCCCTTGGGCGACCACCTTCCCTCATACACCTTGGGTACAAATTTGCCAATTTGGGCGACCCTCCAAAATCTCACCTTGGGCGACCCTCCTCCAAAATCCCACTTTGGGCAAACCTCCTCCAAGATCCAATTTGGGCGACCCTCCTCCAAAATCCCACCTTGGGCGACCCTCCTCCAAGATCCAATTTGGGCGACCCTCCTCCAAAATCTCACCTTGGGCGACCCTCCTCCAAGATTCCACTTTGGGCAAACCTCCTCCAAGATCCACTTTGGGCGACCCTCCTCCAAAATCCCACCTTGGGCGACCCTCCTCCAAGATTCCACGTTGGGCGACCCTCCTCCAAAATCCCACCTTGGGCATCCTCCTCCAAGATTCCACCTTGGGCGACCCTCCACTTATCCCACATCCCACCTCGGGCAACTCCTCCGATTTCTATCTTGGTGCCAACTAACCTCCAACTAAGGAGGCTTCTCCTCCCTTGGCCCTACCTCCTCATCTTGGGCAACCCCTTTGGCAACCTACCTCCCAATCATCTCTATGACCTCTATGGGCGAGCCTCCTCTCACTCACCTCCATGGCCACTTGGGCGAGCCTCCTCTCCCTCAAATGTGCAAATTTGGGCGACCTTACTCCCTTTCAATCTCTAGAGCCAACCTGGGCGACATCCTTTTCCCTTGATAATTTGGGCAACCTCTCCTCCATCTCAAACTATTAACCAACATGGGCAATTGACCTCTCATCCTTCACCCTTGACAAATGTGGGCGACCTCTACTCCATCTCAAGCTACAATTTGGGCGACCTCACCTCCTCCTCTCCTCCTTTCCCTCAACATGGGCGACCTCTCCTCCACTTTCACCTTGGCCCTTCCTTGGGCGACCTCACCTCCTCCTCTCCTCCTTTCCCTCAACATGGGCGACCTCTCCTCTACTTTCACCTTGGCCCTTCCTTGGGCGACCTCACCTCCTCCTCTGCTCCTTTCTCTCAACATGGGCGACCTCTCCTCCACTTTCACCTTGGCATTTCCTTGGGCGACCTCACCTCCTCCTCTCCTCCTTTCTCTCAACCTCTCCTCCACTTTCACCTTGGCATTTCCTTGGGCAACCTCACCTCCTCCTCTCCTCTTTTCTCTCAACATGGGCGACCTCTCCACCTCCCCTCACCCTCAATTGGGCGACCTCTCCAAGTCCCCTCATCATCAATTGGGCGACCTCTCCACCCCCTCATCGTAACTTAGGCAACCTATCCACCTCCCCTCATCGTCAATAAAGCGACCTCACCACCTCCCTTCATCCTCAATTACAGACCTCTCCAACTCCTATCATCCTTCATTTGGGCAAGCATACCCACACATCGGAACCACCTCTTGTTCCACCTCTTTCCTTCTAGACTCTTATGACCAATCCCTCCTGTCTCTAAGTCCCTAACCCATATTGGAGACCACCAACTATGCCGCGGCCTCCTCTAGTTATAACTGCATTTTGTTTTTTGTAAATGTTTTCTTGTTGTAACAACTGAGTATTGTACTCCCTTATCTCTCCGAGACGGAGAGACACTAGTGGCGGGCAACCTGTAGAACAAATATTGATGACAGGCATCAGTGGCCAAGGTTTCAGTGGCCAAGGCTTCAGTGGCCAAGGCTTCAGTGGCCAAGGCTTCAGTGGCCAAGGCTTCAGTGGCC
>CM035444.1:4168129-4190629 GCA_020310875.1 Ceratopteris richardii | reverse complement strand
CTTGAGGTTGCGTGCTGAGTCACTCTTACCAGCATGGCTCCCTTTCTACCAGGGAGCACAAGTAAGTAGCAACCAACTAGTGACTGATTCCAAGAATATGATGATTGCTAACCCCTCTTCCGCAGAAGTATGGCTTCAAACAACAAATTGCACAAGTATCAGATGATGAAATACACAAAGAATGGGCAAGCACACTATGCCAAATAGACCAACAGTTTATATAGAAATAATATAAAACATCGTAGGGAATTGTCTTAACACATGCTGAAGACTCCAATAGTACAATACAAAACTAGCCCAAAGTCGAGTCCAAACCTCAAGAGAACTCACTACAGAGCTAGCCCACACACTTGGATAAGTAGCCAAACCTCAAGGTTACCACCTCAATACAACAAATAGTAGAACAAATGGTGTCCAACAAAGAGCACAAGGGCTCTGCACACATACATGTACAAGCTAATAGTACTCCTAGTAATAATCCCAAATGAGTGCAAAGGTACTACTTGTATAGATACATTTAAGTGAGATGAGTGTCTCTGCATGTGCATAGATGGTCCTTGGAGGAGGGCAAAAGTGCCCCTGACATGTGCTACATACCAAGGAATGGCATGGCAGGAGGTGGCTACCAACCTAGAGGAAGGTGGGCCAACAGCCCTAACACTTGGACTATTGTCCGTCAGTTGGCCTCTGACATTTGCACGACTTTGGAGCTTAGGTGTATGAGGCAACCACAACTTATGCTGAATGACAAAAGGAGCGACCATATTATGAAGTTGCAACATAAATATGCAGGGGGCGACCACATTCTTAGGTTGCACCACAAATTGTCATGGGACACTATCCCGAGAGACGATCAAGTTGCATTGGGATCAATGTTAGGGAGACCACTGTGCATGGGGAAAGCAAGAGGGCGATCACACATTGCTCGTGCGAGGGAGAGAGGTGACCAATTTAATGGTGCAAAGGCTTGAGGCCACCACAAGTACGTGTAGATGATGACATGGGGGACCATAAGACCATAAGCTATTGACGGATGAGGAGGCGCGACCACAAACGGGTGGGGAACAATGTATGGGATGACCACAAAGCGATGAGGTGACGAGGAGGGATCACCACAAAATCATGAGGAATGAGGAGCATGCTCGGGTGACCAGACTTGGAGTCATGGGGCTTGCCAGGGAGACCACACTTGCAGTCATGGAGCTTGCCAGGGAGAGCTTGCCAGGGAGAGCTTGCCAGGGAGACCACACTTGCAGTAGAAGACCAAACATGGTTGGTGCAAGGGAAGTTGGGGAGACCACATATTGTGGTGAGCATGAAGAAGGGGGACCACACTCGAGTGCTACAAGGGAAATTGGGGCGACCGCACATTGTGGTGAGCATTGAGTGGCAGAGGGGAGGACCAACCACTTGCACTCTTCTTCATCTAGCCAGGGAGACCGCAATTGGTGGTGCAAGGAAAATGGAGCAACCACCTATGGTGCTTCAAGACATCAAGAAAAAGGCAACCATATGCTTCTAGGACATCCATGGTGTCAAGGGAGCACTAAAGTGTGCCCTCTGACTAGACTAGACAAGATTTCGGAATTACACTTTCGATTACAAGATCACCCACGCAGGGAAATACTACAAGAATATATAACTAATACAAGAAGTCCCGCAACCCACGACCCATAGGTATAGATAACTCAACTAGAGATGATACAAAAGATCCCACAACCCAAGACTGTAGGTATGAAGCAAGATCTCTCGATTACAAGAACTCCCTTCAAGGAGATGAACTAGATACAAGGAATAACTCGAAAGGATCTCGTACTCCGAGATTACAAGAGAACAAGAGAGCATGTCCAAGATACAAGACTAAACAAGGCTAGAGCAAAGGACAAGCCTAGTACAGGAACTGGAACTTGAAAGTACTTACTTGGTGATCACGACTCCTTGAGCTCCCAAGATTGAGTATGTATGTGGCCAACCCCTCCTTATATAGGATTTCAAGGGCTTTTCATCCCTGGCAGTTACGAATTGATGATATCATCAATGATGTCATCAATTCGAAACATGACCTCTGCCAGAATCAAGCAAGATGACTGTCGATCTTACGGTTTTGGCACATTCCGAATGCAATGGAGGCATTGGTTTACCCAACTGAACCAATCATGAGATGTAGAAGTCACATGGAATCTAAGGTTCAGGATGGTTTCTTTTGTCCATGATACATGGTGCTACAATAAATAAATAAATAAATAATGTGTGTGTGTCTTTATATATGGGGACCCGAACCCAGACCCAAGCATGCATGCATACACTCATGCATATATCATATATACATACATACACCCACATACATACATACATATGTACATACCTATCTACCTACACACACATATATACACGCGCACACACATATACATACACACACACACACACACACACACATATATATATATATATATATATATATATATATATATATATATATATATATATATATATATATATATATATATATGATGATATATGATGATATGGTGATGTCGCTATCTGCTCGCTCATCGTTTTTCTGCGTTCTCGCGTCTGTACATAGAGCTTTTCGTCTGCGCCAGCTGGAGAACAGTACGGATTAGGGTTAGCGTCAGTTTCGAGTACAGTTCGAGTAGTTTTTTTGTTGCAGATTAGGGTTTCGCAGGTCTTTTTCGACTAGGGTTTGCAGGCGACAGTACTTCTAAGCGGGCTCAGAGGAGTTTTGCAGGCGTTCAGCAGCGTTTCAGGAATTCAGCAGCGATACTGCTGATATACTGGACTGGGAGCTCAGCAGATTAGGCGTCGTAGTCTAAGTGGTCGACAGTGGTTGCTCAGAATTTGTCTCTGCGTCAGCACTTCTGGGTCTTACTACAGTCGAAAAAAAAGAAAATTGATAGTTTTTCGCAGCTCGACTTTGGTTCATTGTACCTACAGGGCAGTTCTACTCTGTGCAAGATCCGTTTTGGACTGGGATTTCTTCTATTGGGCTGTAGCGAGCCCAGGACAACTATTTCGAAGTGCCTCTTGCTCTGTACGCAGGCCAGGTAAAGATGGCAGGTTCTTCATCCCTTGGGGATACTGTTACGATACTTGATGGCTCTCATGAGGTGGAAGCTATCTCTCAATCTACTCAACAAAGCAAGGTTGATGTGAATAAGCTGAAAGAAATGATGGAAGATGCTTTGACCTTAGATGAAAACGTGCAGGGTGATATGAAAGTAGATATTGACCCTTCCTTCATCTAGGACTCGACTCGGATGTTCCATGAACGGGGTTTGCTTCTGTTTTTTACCGCACGCATTCCTGTGGCAGTAGATGTTGCACATGCAATCAATGCAAGTGTGGAAAGGGAAGTAGTGGATAAAGTTTTTTACTCAGGGCATGGCCTTTTTGAAGTGATCCTCAATGATAATGCTATCAAACTGCAATTTCTAGAGCAACAAACAATATTCCTATGCGGATTGATGGCTCACGTCTTTCCTTGGAAGCCGGTAAAGGCGATGAAGGAAGAACTCTTGTTTAAGTGTCCTGTCTGGGTGGAATTGATAGACCTTCCTTCCTTCTTGTGGAATAATATCAGCCATGTGGCTAAGGTCTTCGGGAAATTACTGTATATTCCTTCTATCGGCGCCTAATAAGAATAGAGTTTGTGTCATGTGGAACACTTCAAGGCCATTTCCAAAGACGCTTGCTATTAATGTGCCTAATGTGGGAAGGATTGTTATTTATCTTAAATGGGGTAGCATGGCTGGATCTTGCTTTCACTATGGGAATTTAGGACATTACTCGAAGAATTGCCCCACTTTAAAAAGTGATGGAGTGAACCTTATTCCTGCTTGCCCGGGAAGTAAAATTCTTGTGCCAAAAGAGCAAGTTTTTGGAAGATCAAGAAGTGTCCCTACTACTTTGAACCCCCGCAATAGTGAGACTGTTAGACCTCCACCTCCTCAAGGTGCTGGCAATAAGGGAAAAGAAATTGCAGTGGATAAACATTTGCATCCTTTAGCCCCGACTATTCCCATAAAACTCAATGTATATAAAAGAAGAGAGGGGGAGGTTGCGGCTAAGGATCCTCCTAGGAAGAACGGAGAAGAAGTAGGGAAGAGGGCGGTTGATAATGATGGGTTTACCCCTGTCTCCTACAAAAAGGCTCTGCTTCGGGGGAAGCGTAGTAAATTTCAATCTGGATATTCAATCTTATCCTCCGACGAGGCTAATTTTGCACCTACTTCTGATGATCACATGGCAGAATATTATGAGAATATGGATATTGTACTTCAGGATTTGGCTCCGGCGCTGGCTCACTTGGATTCATCCTAGAATGTCCTGTCAACGTCATGAGGTTAGCTACTTGGAATATTCAAGGCTTGGGACAATACGGGAAATGGACGAGGCTTTGGAGATGGATTATTAGACGTCAGTTGGATGTAGTGGCAATTCAGGAGCATAAAAAGCATGATCATGCGGGAATGTTTTTGTATACTAGAGATTTTCATTTCACTTATGTTATAATGCCCTTAAAGATGGTTATTCAAGTTGCCTTTTCATTATCAGAAAAGATATCCTGCATCAAGTGCTATTCGATGATCCTCAAGGAAGGTTTTTAATCATGCATATTCTGATGCATGAAGTTTCTTACATCTGCATTAGCGTGTATGCTCCGAATACTCCGATGGAGAGAGTTAAAACTTGGGAAAGCATTTTACAAGTGGTGCGCTCTTCTGAGCACCTTCAATTGTGGACGAATGCTCACATTGTAATGTCTTGTGACTTCAACATGGTTGAGGCGGATACAGATTGCAAAACTGCCCCTTCTTTGATCTCGTCTTGGGAAAAGGGATTGTGGAATGAAATTTTGGACTCCTTAAAGTGTAAAGATCTATGGGGATATATAGGTGGGCATTCCATTAGATATACTTTTCATTCTAGATCACATAAGAAGGCTATGAGTAGGTTGGACAGGTGCTACTACTCTCATGTGTCTGGTCTCTCCCCTGCTTCCAAAATGTGGATTGATGCGACAATGTTACTTTCAGACCATAGCCCTCTTCTGGTACATCTTGCTAATTCAAACTGGTCAGACAGTATTCCAGACAAACTTCACAAGATTCTATTGAGAATTAATCATGCGTGGATTCAAACGTCACTGTTTAAAGCTAAGGTTCATGAACTTATTCAGCAAGTGCTCACCTTAAAGCTCTCTGCTTCTTTGAAATGGGAAGCTCTCGTTATGGGTATGCAGGATGTTATTCGAGATTGTGGGAAATACTTTTCCAGGGTTATGAAAGCTGCCAAAGCTGAAGCAGAATATGTGATTTTTTCTTTAACTGAGAAGGTGGATATGGGGCATATACTTTCCCAGAAAGACTACTCGCTTTTGTGTGACGCTTACATGTGCTTGCATTTAGCAGAGACTAATGATATAAATTCTGCCAAAGTTCGAGTTAGATGCATGGACGTGAATGATTCACATGCCACCTCTACATGTTTCTTTGATTTCTTACGAGCTAAGCGTGCTGCAAGTAATATCTCATCGCTAGTAATTGAAGACAAAGAGGTATGTGAGGGGAACTCTATTGCCGATGCCTGTTCAGAGCACTTTAGAAGCCTATTTGCTGCCTCCTATTCTTCGGATGACTCGTGGTTTGAGGCGCTTCATGAAGCTCTTACTCATACTCCTCAGTGTTTGGATTCGCGGGCGGCGGCTGCTTGTGAGACTTCAATAACAGAAGAAGAAATTTTTCGGGCCCTTGGTTCTCTTAGGAATGGGAAGGCTCCTGGTCAGGATGGTCTTTCTAAAGAATTTATTCTTGCCTTCTGGCCCTCTCTTAAGGCACTACTTTTGAAGGTATGTAATGAAATTTGGCGGGATCAAAAGATGCCCTATTCGTTCAAGCAGGGTAAAATTAAACTTATTCCGAAGGTGGATTTACCTAAACGGATCGGTGACTGGAGACCTATCTCCATGATGAGTATTATATACAAGATTTTCGCGAAAATTTTTGCTCTTAGGCTTAAGCCACTGATTCATAAATTAGTTCACCCTTCCCAGATTGGATTTGTTCACAAGAGATCGATATATGATAATATTCTCATCACCCAAATTTTGATGGAACATGCTTCAAGATCTGGTAAGGAGGTGGTTGGCATACAAATCGATTTTGAAAAGGCGTTTGATCGGGTGCGTTGGGATTTTATTGCCGCGACGCTCAAGAAACTTGGATTCGGCCTTAAAGTTTATCATCTTATATATTTGTTATCTCAAGGCAGTGTTTCCCAAGTAGAAATTAATGGAAGGCTTTCTGCACCCTTTCCGGTCCAGCGATCAGTGCGACAGGGTTTCCCTCTTAGTCCCCTTCTGTATGCAATGGCCTCTACGCCGATGTTTTTTCTCTTGCAAGCAAGGATGGAATCAGGATTTATTCATGGAGTATCATTACATGGAAATCAGCATATAGCAGTGGGATTTGCAGATGATACTTTTATATTCGCAAAGGCTTGTGAAAAAAACATTCAACATATACTTGCTTCGCTGATTCCTTTTTCAAATGCATCGGCGCTGAACATTAATATGGGGAAGTCGGCTCTCATCAATATTTCTTCGAGACACTTTCATTTCCCCTTATGGCAAGGGCGTAAAATTGATCGTGGTGTCATTTTTCGACATTTGGGATATCCGTTGGGAATGAATGTTTCGAACAAGGACCAAATACAATGGGTACTTTGCAGAATCAAAAATAAATTGAATCTGTGGCATGCTGCACACTGGCCACTTCATGTTAGAATAAGGATAGTGCAATCTTTTTTACAGCACTATATCATGTATTACACGTTGCTCTTGGATTGGAAGAAATGTCACCTTTATGCTTTTGACTCTTTAATCAAGAATTTCTTGTGGAATAAGGCGCACAATCGTGCCCTGGTCCTTTCAACATGGGATTTTATCTGTCAACCTAAACGCAAGGGTGGTCTGGGTATTCTACATCTTCAGTCTCATATGATGGCAAGGCGGGCAGCCTTTATCATTCGTATTACTTCTGCTGCTAAACCCCTCTGGACAGATGCTTTCTGGAAGATCCTGGATAATGCAACAGTGTACTACAAGGGCACATGGAAAATGAATGGATGGAATAAGTTTTTTTCGCATGCCCCATTGCAAACCTCTTCTACCACACTTTCCATGCTGCTTACCAGTTTTAAGAAGACCGCTTCTTTACTTAAATGGAATGGGCGACAACGTTATACAGGAAATTCTTTCGCTTCACTGTCTCCGTATTGGTGTTTTTTTACCAAACCCGCCTTTGGCTTATTCCATGGGTGCAGCAGCAAGGTACCTCAATAATAAAGGAATTGATACTATCGCACACTGCTATGATTCTAAATGGGAATTCCTGTCCTTTCCTTCCATCCGGAGGATTTATGCAGAGGGACCTGCCTACAGATCTAAGTGGATGCAGCTAGCACTTTTTGTGCAGCAATTTCAAATCCCCCTCTCCATTGATGCATCGGATCCCTAGAGGGACTGGCTTTTGGCCAAGCATACAAGATGGTGGAATGGTACTACTAGAACATATTATCTTTCTCTTGTGGATCGTACTGATATTACTCCCCAGTGTAACCTCAAGTGGAAAATGGACAAACCACGGGAGTGGTGGCATGCAAGGTTTGCTGATATTTGGAGCTCATCTCTTACTTTCAAGATGAAAGTCTTTATGTGGAGGATTGCGGTGGGACATTTCACGCTGGGGGCATTTCTTTCCAAGCATGGTGTACAAGGCGTTCGATGCCCACACTGTGCTTCTTATGTGGAGACAATGTGTCATGCCTTTTGGTCTTGCCCCCATATTCAAAAATGGTGGAACAGTTTGTTTCTCTTTCCTATTTGGGATAGCAAGCCGTCCAAGTTCGGAGCCACATTTCTTCAGTTTCACTCGGGAAGTAATGCTTGTGACTGGGTTAGAAAGAGATGCATCTTTATCTTGCTTTGGAGCATTTGGCAACTGAGGAATAAGAGGATGTTTCAGAATAAGGGTTCCATACCGCATTTTTCTTGGACACTTTGCAAAGCGAAACTTAGTTTGGACATGGATGTTATGCCAGTTGAACATAAGCTTGCGATTGCTTCCTTTTTGGATAAGATCTGATGCTCGTAGGGGATAATGTTACTTTAGGAGGATAGTAGGAAGTAGTGCTGGGGGGAAGCAAGCGCCTTTCCCTCTTTTCTGTAAAAATTTTTTCATTTAATGCAAAGTGATCTTTTCACAAAAAATAAATATATATATATATATATATATATATATATATATATATATATATATATATATATATATATATATATATATATATATACCAGAATGAATCCAGGTAAACCCCAAATTCACCCTCAAAGGAAAGTGCAACTACAAGCTCATGGTAATCAACCACAAGACTATATAGCATATCAGCTCCACTATATATATATATATATATATATATATATATATATATATATATATATATATATATATATATATATATATATATATATATATATATATATATATATATATATATATATATATATATATATATATATATATATATATATATATTTATAGAGAGAGAGAGAGATACACAGAGAGAGAGAGAGACAGAATCTAGTCTCTAGATATACATATAATGATATATCATTATTAACACATATAGTGTACTTGCATATTAGTATACTACATACTTTAAAGTTTATACATGATCGTTGATTACATCATTTCAGTTCACAATACCCATTTAAGCTTCAAAATTCTTATTTAGCTGAATGTGAACAAAAAAATTTGGATGCTCAAAAACGAGTTTCCAATCGGAAATGGCTCAACTGTTTCCGAAATCCGGAAATACCATTGCCAGTAACTATGTACCTTGTGTGTAATGTATAAAATTTGAATAAAAGCAGAATATAATATGGTTCTAGGTACATAAATTGGAGAGAAGCATGCCTAAGAGTTAGAGAAAGTGAAAGTGTGCTGGAATTCGAAGAAAGAATAGGATTGTTTGTGGAAAAACAGTCTTCATGTTGTAATTAGGGCAAAATTCTGCAATCCTAACAAAATTTAGGGTTTCTTCTCTGATGTAAGCAACCACAAATCCTTCTCCGCTTGAGGTAGTGGGTGGGAAAACCTGGTACAGCAGCAAGACTTGAAAAGTAACCAAAATATAGCAACCAGTTACAAAAATAAGCAGCTACACACTCTTGGGAGTGTGTAAAGAAGAAGAGCGCTGCACCATATCACCAATAAACAGCTTCTAGACCACCTATGGTGGCACCTCCACTTAATAAATCATTTAGAGTGGTTGTGATTGATGACTTATGTGCCCCCTTGATGGTCCTTATATAGTTTCTATGAGCCCAAGGCTGCTTTTGCCCGAAATCATGCAAAAGCTAAGATAGCGTATTCGTTCTTTGAAATTCATAAAACTTGCTTTTGAGCATAAAAAATTACAAATGGTTATATATGGTCACATTGACCCCATCTTCTGATATAATCAACCTTTCCTTGCTCAAATAAAGAGATCTATCATTTGATGTGCTTTGCTTTTGAAAAGCATAAATCAGAAAATTTCTGGTTAAGACCCCTCAATAGGCCATCGTTTTCCAACACTTTATATCCCTTCCTCATTCTATTCAATCATAAATGACAAAATCTGTATTCTTGATAACTAACTCGTGTACACATCAAAGTGGTCCTATGACTCCATATAAACAAAAATAGGCAAGTGAAGCTTTTATCTGCACAGAAGTTAGCAAACCGATTACTTAATTGCTTAAGCCATTGTTGGGGGATTCTTAGACAATAAGGAGGTTGAGGGTTTGTAGGAGAAAAGCGGAGAAATAAGAAGAGAAAATACACCGGGAAGCTTCTGCAAATTGATTACAGTGAGCCAAGTACAATGTTTGAAATACAAGATAAACCAATACCTCTGTGCACCATCCCACAAAGTGTCCAATTACAAAATACCCAATAACCCAATGTCTTCTTGCTGCCGGCCTCCTCTGCAACAGGCCTCCACCTGCTTCAAGCTTATCCTTGTGCACACCTTGCACCAAGCTTCCACAAAGGGGAGGAATGAATACCCGTTGTCGGCACGCGCGCACTGCCAAAAGACCTTGAGATACTGTGGGGATTAGAGCTTAGCACCTCTCTGCACAAATCCTTGGTCACTCTCTATGTACCTTGCACTTCCACTTCTGTGCGACGTACCCTGGTGACTCTTGCACTTCTCTCTCTTGCTCCACTTAGCCTATGCTCTTCTTGCTTACTCCCAGATTGGTCCAAGAAATGGTCCTTCCTTCATGTGAGTGTGTCGATCACGTATGCTCCTAACTGCAAGTGAATCTTGGTGCTCACTTTGATGTTCCAAGATTGTTCTCTCAAGTGGCAGCCAACGACTCACTGTTTTGTCCTGTAGTGACTTTAGTCTAAAAACCAAAAATTTTAATGGGGGGCCATACTTTCACCTGTGCGTACACTTTTTCCGCTTCACATACTTTCATGTTTCCTTTTAAGTCTTCACTTTTACACATAAGAGGGGGTTCACCTGAACCTTCCAAAACACTTTAAAACACACTTTGAACCTTAGGGAAATTAGAGAAAATACTTCTGCAACCGGCAACCCATTTTCTCCAATTTACCCTTTGTGGACAATTCATTGTGCACTACCTGTGCACTTTGACACCTGCACTTACGCACTTTGACTTTGCCCTTGCTGACTTTGACCTTGACATTTGTTGACTTTGACCAGTTGACTTTGACCCGTTGACTTTGACTGCAGTTGACTTTGACCAACATGACTTTTATGGGCTCAACAGTTGCCCACCACCTAATGTGCTCTCCGTCCCGGAGAGCTACAACCAAAACTTTGAACATAGAGGCCACCATGAGAATATAGCTGCAACAACTTGAAGAGAACATCTGAGAACATCCACCCGAACAAGCACCAGAAAAGAACAAGAAGTGGGATTTTGTTATGGAAAAGCAAAAGAGGGGCAATGGGAGGTTAGAATGGAATGGGAAGGGAGGGCTGAGGGTATGAAGATGGATGGGGCCGGGAGGGTGAAGGATGTGGCTGGGCAGAATGATAAAGGGAGGGGTTGGAAGTAGGAATCCTGGCCTGGGGGGGCTAAAATGATCAAACTGGAGGGCTACAGAGGGTATCGATGGAATATTATTAAACATAAGGAAAGATAAGGTGAGAATAGACCATGTGGGCAATATGGGTAAATAAAAACATGGGATAAATGTGTTCAAATAGTGAGGGTTTTGACCAAAACTCAGATAAAATGTGGGAATTTGGAAAAATAAAGCCAAAAACTGAGTCCAGAGGTGCCAAAAAACATGAAAATGACTCCTTTTTTGTAAAAAACGGCCAACCGAGGTACAATCCAAAGCCAAAAGCTTTTAGCCATGAAAATGAAAAAAAATAAAATACACAAAAATAATTTTTTTTTTTTTTTTTTTTTTTTTTAAATATAAATGAACGCCCACTAAAATTGTCAATAAAATAAATAAATAAAATAAAATAATTAAAAAATAAGAAAATTAATAAAATATATATATATATAGGGGGGGTGGGGGGGGGGGGGCTGTCAGAACGGGGGGCGGGGGGGGGGGGGGGATGGTCGGTTGGTCGGTGGGGGGGTTGTCAGAACGGGGGGCGGGGGGGGGATGGTCGGTTGGTCGGTGGGGGGTTGTCAGAACGGGGGGCGGGGGGGGGGGGGGGGGGGGGGGGCTGTCAGAACGGGGGGCGGGGGGGGGGGGGGCTGTCAGAACGGGGGGCCGGGGGGGGGGGGGGGGGATGGTCGGTTGGTCGGTGGGGGGGTTGTCAGAACGGGGGGCGGGGGGGGGGATGGTCGGTTGGTCGGTGGGGGGTTGTCAGAACGGGGGGCGGGGGGGGGGGGGGGGGCTGTCAGAACGGGGGGCCTGGGGGGGGGGGGGCTGTCAGAACGGGGGGCGGGGGGGGGGGGGGGCTGTCAGAACGGGGGGGGGGGGGGGGGGGCGGATGGTCGGTTGGTCGGTGGGGGGGTTGTCAGAACGGGGGGCGGGGGGGGGGGATGGTCGGTTGGTCGGTGGGGGGGTTGTCAGAACGGGGGGCGGGGGGGGGCGGGGGGGGGGGGGGTTGGGCGGGGTTTTTTTTTTTTTTTTTTTTTTTTTTTCGAAAACACGCCCTCTGGGGTTTTTTTTTTTTTTTTTTTTTTTTTTTTAAATTTTAATATAAATTTAATGAAAAACTGAAAAAATACATAAAAAATCCAAAAAAAATGGCAAAGAAATTCTAAAAAATCTGCAAAAATTCTAAAAAAAATACCCTATTGTTTGAGGCCACTTTTCTCACTCAAATCCACAGAGAGCTTCCTTTATTCCTCCAATTTGGCAAGAAAAAGACACATGAAAAAGGATAAAAATGCTAAAAAAAATCGAAAAAATGCTTGAAAAATGTAGAAAAAATTTTCTAAAAATTCCAAAAATTGTACCTTTGCAAAGTTGATGAAATGGCTGCTAGATTTGCTAAAAACTCAAGAAACAAACATAAAATGGATAGAGAAAATTACTGAACTTAAGTAAAAATGATGAGAAAAGACTATGTACAACCTGGACAAATATTGCAGGTTCCAGGGGATCCATAAAACCTCAGTTGGCTTGATGATAGGCCTTCAGCCTTGAAATGTTGACCAGTGGCAAGGCCTCTCCTTTCAGCGTCTCTAACTCTACAGCACCCCAATTCAGCATTGTTTTGACTCTATAAGGTCCTTCCCAATGTGGAAGCCATTTTCCTTTCAGTTGGTTATGAATGTTAGGTCTATGGAGAAGAACTAACATGTTTGCTTCAATGTTGTTGTTCCACAGATGTCGATCATGGGCTTCTTTTCTCTTCATCTGAGTCTCTATCAATTGTTTTGTTGCTAGTAGACGAATCTCCTCCACTTTATGTAGTGCCCTTATCCTCTGAAAGACATCACAATTTTTTTTTTCCTGCATGAATGCTATCTTAGGTGATCCATGTAAAAATTCAAAGGGCTCAATGGGCAATATTCCATAAACCAGTTGAAATGGAGAATATCCTGTGGCCTCTTTGTAAGATAACCTGTATGCCCATAGGGTACCTTGATAAGCAATGCCCCAGGAAGTGGGTTGTAACATACATTCCTTCCTTAACATTGAGATCAAAACTTTATTTGTCGATTCAGCCTGTCCATTGGCTCTTGGATAGTAAGCACAAGAAGTCCTATGTAGAATTCTATACCTGTTAAAAATTTCCTGCAGGACCTTATTGACAAAATGTGTACCTTGATCTGTACAAATTTCAAATGGGCATCCAAACCTGCAAATGATGTTACTATAAATGAAATCGGCAACAGTTTGTGCAGTGCAATCGGGGGAGGCAATAGCTTCAGCCCACTTTGTCGCATAATCTGTAGCTATCAAGAGATATTTTTCTCTTTTTGGAAAAGCGGGAGGGTAGATGGGCCCTACAAAATCTAGCCCCCACTTCTCAAATGGTTGCCAGGAAGTGGAAACAACCAAGGGGTTATGTTTCTGCTTTGTTGGCTTAGGTCCACACCTTTGGCAAATGTCACATGCCCTTCCCCATTCATCTGCATCCCTAAATAGTGTAGGCCACCGTAGACCAGCATCCAGTATTCTCTGACTCATAATATGTCCTGGAAGGTGCCCACCACCTGTTCCTTCATGTGCAGAGTGAAGGACTTCCCTCACTTCTTCTTCTTCCAAACATTTCCTGAACCGGTCATCCTTTCCCTGTCTATACAATTTATTTGCAATGAAGGTATATGGTCTACTCTTGATTAGCAGTCTCTTCTTTTGTACAGCACTAGCCTTTTCTGGATACACCCCAGTTTTAATGAAATTTTTGATATCATAATACCAACCTTGAGCCTTGACAGCAAACAGATGAGCATCTGGAAAATCATCATTGATTCCACTAACTTGTTCCATCATATTGATTCTGGAAAGGTGATCCGCCATAACATTTTCTTTACCTGGTCTGTGGACCACAGAAAAATCAAACTCTTGGAATAACAATAACCACCTCCATATTCTACCGGTGGCTTGTGGTTTGTTGAGCAAGTACTTGAGAGGTTGGTGGTCAGTTATAATAACGAATTTTACTCCCAACAAGTAATGACGAAATTTTTGGACCGCAAAAACCATTGCTAAGGCTTCCCTTTCAGTGGTGCTGTAATTCCTTTCAGCCTTAGTCAAAATTCTACTAGCATACTGAATTGGTCTGTCCATCTTAAATTCTTCACTAGGTTGTGTCAAAACTGCCCCCACTGCATAGGCACTGGCATCTACATGTATATGAAAGATTCTTGACCATTCAGGTGTGATCAAAATAGGAGCAGACACTAACCTTGACCGCAATGTTTGATATGCTTTTTCTTTCTCTTCTTCCCATTTAAAAGGTACTTCCTTACCTGTAAGTCTAGCCAGAGGTCTAGCTATCTCTGCATACATTTTAATAAACCTTCTATGGTATCCAGTATCCCCAAAAAACTCTGGATCTCTTTAGGGGATTTAGGTTTAGGCAATTTTAAGATAGAAATGATTTTGTCAGGATCTGGGGCCATACCTTTAGCTGACACCACATGTCCTAAGAGAGTTCCTTCTGTCACAAGAAAATGACATTTGTTTGGATTGAGCTTTAACTTAGTTTCTCTGCATCTTTTGAAAACATTATGCAGCTGCCTCAAATGGTGGTCCAAACAATCTAGAGGAGTTTCTTTGTGAGATCCTGAAAACGAAGAGAAGTCATCCATGAAGATTCTAAGTGATTCCAGCAATAGGGGGCCAAAGATGAGATTGACCGTTCTGTTAAAGGTGGCTGGGGCATTTCTGAGCTCAAATGGCATTTTTACATACACATATGTTCCCCAAGGTGTGATAAAAGCAGTCTTTTCTCGATCCTCTGGGTGTATTGATATTTGATTATAGCCACTGAATCCATCCATAAAGCTATATAAGGCATGCCCAGCTACTTCTTCAATGACCTGTTCTGCAAAAGGCATTGGGAAACCATCTGGAATGGTCACCTTATTGAGTGCTCTAAAATCAACACAAATTCTGATTTTATTAGTATTCTTCTTTGGTACTATAACCATAGGGGAGAGCCACTCTGAGTGTTCTACAGGAATGATGATTCCTGCATCCTCCATCTTCTGGATTTCCACATAGACAGCTTCAGCATATTTTGGGTTAAGTCTATAACTCTTCCCTCTTATAGGTTTTGCTCCATCAACCAGAGGGATTCTGTGCTCTCCATAAGTTGCAGGCACTCCTTCTAAGTCTTTATAATGCCAAGCAAAAACATCTATATATTGGGTCAAGAATGATTTTACCTTTTCAAGGAGCCCTGGGTGGCTCCACAACCAAGTGGCCACCAAAACTGGCCGATCATTGTCTTGATTGCCTAATTGTATTTCTTGGACAGGATTTCTCTCTACCAGAGTATCTTCCTTCTCCTCTCCTTCCTTGTCTTTGTCTTCTAGCTTTCTTGTATTGCTTCATAAGCAGGGGTGTTTTGGATTTCAATATGTTCTTCCTTATCCTGCATCCATCCTGCAGGTATTTCTTGAATTGGAAAAGAACACTCTTCACTAGAATCTTTTACCTTGCCTTTAGCTTTATTAACTTCATTTTCTGTAGTAGTCATATCCTCCTCAAAAATGCATTTGAGGGTTGTCTTCCTGCCCCTTCTGTGGTTTGTAATGGGCTCTCCCAATCCATCAACCTGGACTTTTTCCTTATCTTCATCATAACCTTCAATTGTACAACAATTATTAAGAAAAATTGCAAAACAAGAGGAAGAGTTGCCTGCTTGGAGCCAATTTAGAATATCCTCTTCTTCCTCAAAATCTATTTGGGGTTGATCCTCCATTTCTGTTTCCATGCAAATGCCAACTGTTTGCATCATGCTAGTGTTTCCTTGATTATCTGGGCCCTCTTCTAAATGAATCTGTGTCAGCTCCTTCCCTTTCTTTTGTACCCACATAGTATCCTTGCCCCAATCATGAATGACACTTGCATGCCTCAGCCATGGTCGTCCAATTAAGAGAGGAAATCCTCCTTCAACCTGGGGTAATCTTAAAACCACAAAATCCAGGATGAATAAATTACCTTGTACTTCAAGTGGAACTTTTGGGATTACTCCCAAGGGCCTTACTTTGCTCTGATCTGCCAAAGTGACAGTGAAATTTGCAGGCCTTGAAGGGTGGAGTCCAATTTTTTTCATTGTATGTTCAGGCATCAAGTTAATGCCAGAACCACCATCCACAATAACTCTTTTAAATTCATGACCCTTGATAGATACTGTCAGCCGAGGACTTTTATAATCTGTAAGGGGTGCTTCCCTTACAATTTTTCCTTCATGTACAACAGCAGTCTTTGCCACCAAACTTGTAGTGGAAGCTTCATCAATTATCTGCAAGAGTTCTGACCTGAACTTCCCATCCATCTTTATTAAATCAAAAATACTAACCTCCTTTTTCATGGACTTGAGCAGTCTGGAGGCTTCTGATTCCTTAAGAGCTTGGGCTCCATTTGACTTATCCAACTCCTCATGAGCCCTGCTGAATGCATGTCCAATGGCATCACTGGTACCTGTGCAATTTTCCTTTTGCCTTGTGTCTGCACTTGTGGTGGCTAGGTCTTCGGACACACCTTTGTCTCTGTTTAATCCATTAATCAATGATTCTTGACCCATGTCCACTGGAGCCTTCCCCTTGCTTCTTGTCTGCACAGTAAAAGAGTCAATTTCCTCTAACTGCACCACCCTGGTAGATGGTGATGGCACCTTAACTTGATTTGCCATTTCTTCTTCCTGCACAGAAATCATTTGGATATGGGGCCCTGATGAAGAGGCTTGATTCTTAGGACAACAATTTGTATAATGGTCTCTGGCCTCAGGGCAGTTCCTGCAAGGAGGTGCATTCTCTGGTAGGGTGCATCTACTTTGGTAGTGCCCACATTCTCCACACCTAAAACAGATTATTGGCCTCCTAGGCCCATTTCCAAAATTATTCCTCTGTCTAGGGTTATAGTTGTTACCTTGATTTTGTGCAGCCATCACATTTGTGGTTGTTGGGGGTCCTCCTTGGGTCCAGTATGTCGTTGCAGGCATTCCCCTTGATTGGCATTCATGGGCCTCATGGCCAACCTTCCTGCATAATTGGCAAGTTACACTTAACAGAGGACACTCACTTACTATATGCCCTTGTTTGCTGCACATGGAACACCAAAGACCACTCTTGATGCCCCCTCCTTTGAGCTCCTGCAACTCCTGTCGCAGCTGAGCTAATTCCTCTGCTTGGGCTTCCTCTTCCTTTTGGAGTTTGAGGGCTTCAATCTCTCTTCTCAGCTGAGCTACAGTGGTCTCCTCCTCTGTATAGGGCTTATTCCTTTTCAAGCCTTCCAGTTCTCTTCTTAACTGGCTCACTGGGTCCTCCAGTTCTGACCCATATGATGGTTGGGAAGAAGTTGCACCATACTGGTGCCTTATCTGTTCCAAGCGGGTGGCCGTATTGATGAATTCCTCAACAGAGGCAGTGGGTAGCACTAACTTTTTTATTTTGCATTGGGTGACCACAGGTAAGGGTTTGGCTAACCACTTCTTGACAAAGAAGTCGTGTGGTGGATCCGGTAGTTTAGCCATTAATGCTTTGGCCCTGGTCACGAATTCGGGGAACTTCTCTCCTGGACCCAACTTTAAGTTTTCCAATTCTTCTATAATGATCTCAGCCGTGTTGCCATGCTGAAATTGATTCTTAAAGGCCTCTTTCATCAAATCCCAAGAGGTAAAGTGATTTTCAGCAAACTGGCTAAACCACTTGTCTGCCAGTCCTTCCAATGTGGCGGGGAAGAGTATCAAGAAAGCATCTTCCCTACCCATTAGCCCCCTAGTCTTACATAATGCAAGAAATCGTCGAATGTGCTCATCTGGGTCCTCCTGGGCTAAACCCCTGAAGGAGGGAAATTTTATGTTTAATCTCGAGAGCAAGATTTCTAGGTCCACCTGTCCTGCCATGCTTCCTACCGATGAAGTCGATGAAAGTGGACTCGATGATCTTCTGTTCGTCTTTCTTCTTGTCTGCTTGCACTTGATTCTCAAGGTTTGTGACCGGATCGCGGTCATGAGCTATTCATAGTCCACTTAAAATGAGACACTTGATAAAAGTATGTACCTTTTGGCCTACTGGAGTAATGTTGTCGACACTGGAATATTGTCCTCCAATGGCAATATATAGTCTCCTATGCTCAAATCTCCTTGGATGTCCCACCGGGCGTGCCAAATTTGTTGGGGGATTCTTAGACAATAAGGAGGTTGAGGGTTTGTAGGAGAAAAGCGGAGAAATAAGAAGAGAAAATACACCGGGAAGCTTCTGCAAATTGATTACAGTGAGCCAAGTACAATGTTTGAAATACAAGATAAACCAATACCTCTGTGCACCATCCCACAAAGTGTCCAATTACAAAATACCCAATAACCCAATGTCTTCTTGCTGCCGGCCTCCTCTGCAACAGGCCTCCACCTGCTTCAAGCTTATCCTTGTGCACACCTTGCACCAAGCTTCCACAAAGGGGAGGAATGAATACCCGCTGTCGGCACGCGCGCACTGCCAAAAGACCTTGAGATACTGTGGGGATTAGAGCTTAGCACCTCTCTGCACAAATCCTTGGTCACTCTCTATGCACCTTGCACTTCCACTTCTGTGCGACGTACCCTGGTGACTCTTGCACTTCTCTCTCTTGCTCCACTTAGCCTATGCTCTTCTTGCTTACTCCCAGATTGGTCCAAGAAATGGTCCTTCCTTCATGTGAGTGTGTCGATCACGTATGCTCCTAACTGCAAGTGAATCTTGGTGCTCACTTTGATGTTCCAAGATTGTTCTCTCAAGTGGCAGACAACGACTCACTGTTTTGTCCTGTAGTGACTTTAGTCTAAAAACCAAAAATTTTAATGGGGGGCCATACTTTCACCTGTGCGTACACTTTTTCCGCTTCACATACTTTCATGTTTCCTTTTAAGTCTTCACTTTTACACATAAGAGGGGGTTCACCTGAACCTTCCAAAACACTTTAAAACACACTTTGAACCTTAGGGAAATTAGAGAAAATACTTCTGCAACCTGCAACCCATTTTCTCCAATTTACCCTTTGTGGACAATTCATTGTGCACTACCTGTGCACTTTGACACCTGCACTTACGCACTTTGACTTTGCCCTTGCTGACTTTGACCTTGACATTTGTTGACTTTGACCAGTTGACTTTGACCCGTTGACTTTGACTGCAGTTGACTTTGACCAACATGACTTTTATGGGCTCAACAGCCATTTAAGGATTTTAACCTTCAGACAGCTTTGCAGTGCCCTAGGTGGCAGGAGTTGCACTTCTCTAGATGGGTAACAATAACTCGCATACAAAAGATTCTGTAACCAAAGTAGAAGAAAGGTGGAATGTCAAGAAACCATACTTGCAACACCACAAGCAGCCTTGAGTTGATTCTCAGCTCCTACTTGTGGTTTTTAACTTGCTTTGTGCAGGATCTTCCCCCTCCCTTTCTGCTTTTCCTGCTGGTGCTTATCCTGCTCTTGCAACTATTGGATTTTGTTTCCCAAAAATCTTAAAATGAATAAGAGATAAGACCACAGAAGACTGTTTGTGGGCATGGATTTGATGAATAAAGCTAAGTTCATGTATGAAATCTGAGAGTACTAAGCTCTTTGAGCATGAGTAGAGAATCATATCTTTGAGCATGAACAGAAAATCGTATTCAAAATCTCGTAGTATACTGAGAATATGTGTCAAAAATAGGCCTGAAGCTGAGGCTGATGCTGAAACAAAAATCCCCTCGTAATGTAGAGGCTCAAGCTAAGACACAAAACCCCAGGCTCATGCTGAGACAGAAAACCTCTCAAAACATGGTCAACCTAAGACGAATTCTCCTCCAAAAGTGGATGCTGATAGCTGAAGATGACTGAGCAAATTTTCTGCAAGAGAGGCTCACCTGATTTGGTGACTCCTGAAGATGAGACAAGCTGAGAAATTTCCTCATGCTCTTCAAACATCTCCAACAGCTGGGACTGTCATATGTATAATGCCCACATAGCTACGTACAAGAATATTTTGGCAAATAATTCTAAAACAGGCTACCCTTTTCTTAATCTAAAGTCATTTTTTAAATCAAAGACAAAAAAACTCCCTAGTCATAGTGAAAATAGGCAGTGATCCAGCTTTTCATGCTTTTTGTTTATATAAATTTGCCTTTTAGGTAATGATAAACCTCAAAACCCGAAGATCAGTTTTCAAATTTTTCATGTCAAATTTTTCCTTGGGTAACATATCGAGATAACCTTGAACTTTTCATGTCAAATGGCCCTTTAAGTCAAATTTTGACCGAATTGAATGAGATTTAAGATGTGGAGTCTTCTTTGGTCAAGGATCACACTTATAAAGTCAAAGTTGTGAGAGAAGGTCAGAAACCTTAATCTTAAGGCAAATCCTCATTTAAGCCAATAATCTCCAACAGTCCTTCCTTAATCTAGAAAAGGAATTAAAGAATTTTGGCAAAGCTCATTGACTGAACCAACTAATCTCCACTAAAAATAGTTTAAGCAAGCTAAAAAATAAAGATTGATCCTCTTCTCACAAAAATGCTATTCATGAGGATAGAGACAGATAGGATCGTGATTGAGTAACATACAAACTAAATGCAAGTCTACCAAGCCTAGGGTCATGATAAATCAACATTTACAAATCTAATTGTGTGTCTTGAACTGATATTGAACTTCAAAAATCATGGTTTTCAATATTCACAACACCTGTTCTTGTGTTCATTGTAGCTTTTGATTTCTTTGAGACACTTGCTAATTCCCGATTGAACACAATCACTATATATATTGAGAATAGACAGATGATCAGTTCCAGCTTTCTGACATTGTAAAACCTATCGATAACAAAAGATCTATGAGAAATTGTTTCACGTGATTTACCATGTCCACAAGAACCTAGGCAAAAACCTGATAGAGAAAGAAGAGAAACATCTAGAGATGAGGCTTCTACCTCTACTGAACCACAAATCCCACCTAACGCTGCTCAACCAAACGATGGTTCAACTTCTCAAGATCAAAAACGATGGGATTCAAAGGATGTGCAGGCTATTATCCATTATATTTCTTTCAGTAAAGAGATCGGTGATTCCACATCTTAGACCTTATCCAACTTGTAAAGAAGCTTGGGGTAGAATAAAAGATTTGTTCTAGTCTTTAAACATTGCAAAAAAACAGTATCTTAAGCGTCAATTGCACAACTTGAGAATGGAAGAAGGTAGTTCAATTCAAGAACACTTAACTAAAATTCAAGATCTAGTTGAACAGTTAGCAAACATTGATGTGACTAGAGAGGATCATGATCTTGTAACTATAACTCTCAACTCATTGTCAAGGTATATTATGTCTTTTCGAATGACTTTCTCTATCATAGTAAAAAAAATCGCACGATTTTTATTTTATAAAAATCATAAAAATCGCATTCGCGATTTAAATTGTTTTTAACGATTTTTATTCCTTTTTTCTTTTTTTTTTTTTTTTTTAAGGTTTCATATTGTATATCTCTTTTTGAAATTAAAATTTCATCATTGTGATACTTATGCTTGCTAGTAGTCTATCATATATTACCACTTTGCTCTCTAGGCAGAACTATATTATTTTCTTGCCTATTAGAGATTTGACTAACTAAATTAAGTTAAAACCGATGCTCAGTGATTTAAGTAGTAGAGCACTATGGGCTTAAAAAGCTACAAAGCCAAGTTCCTTCAATTATATATGTACATTTTTTGGCATCAAATTAAGTCCCTATCCACTATGAATCTGTACCAACCTATAGTTGAATGACATTAGAGTTTATATGACTGAAATGTCATCAAAAACTCTTTGGTGGCATCTCACATATGACTGAAGTACAACAACTAACAAGCATCCCGGTCATATAAACTTTTCACTACTTTCACTGCTGTCCAATATTGGAGTATATATGAGTTGAATAGGTATTGTGCATACCTTAGATACAAGAAAAAATAAAAATCTCTTGATGAATAAAAACCTCGATTTTTTTTTTTTTTTAACCTCTACGATTTAAACGATTTAAATGATTTAAACGATTTAAATCCCGATTTAAATCCCGATTTAAATCTACGATTTAAATCTCTACTTTGTACTACGTCTCTATCATTGATATAGTGGTCACGTTTAGAAAGTTACAGAATGTTTTGTTACAAGAAGAACAATCTAGAATTAATCTACATGTGCAAGAGCCCTTGAATGAGGTAGCCCTAGCTACTAAAGGAAAAGGCAAAGGTAAAAGCAATTGTACAAAGGGTTCTAGCTCAAAAGTATAAGCAGAGTTTTAGTTCTTCTTCCAAATCTAGTAAAA
>CM035444.1:4055629-4163129 GCA_020310875.1 Ceratopteris richardii | reverse complement strand
ATTGTGCATTACTTCCATTGTTTTTTTATGAAAAAAAATCAGCAATTTTTTGGTGCCCGCCCCGGGGAGGCATCCTCGAGACACATTAGGCTCCGTCCCCGACCCGCGGACACCACCGTTCGCGGGACCCGTCCCCGTCCCCAGGTGACTTTGACATACATACATACATACATACATACATACATACATACATACATACATACATACATACATACATACATACATACATACATACATACATACATACATACATACATACATATAGAGAGAGCATAGTGAAGCCATGAGGGTTATTAAGCAAGCTCTTGCCTATTCTCAGCTCCTCGTCTTTCTCATCTACTATTTCTTGGCTTCCAACAGCCCCCCTCTCATGTTATCACCCTCATGGCTCCTCTTCATGAAGACTTTCACAAGTCTAATGTTTTTAGGTGGCGTTGCAAGTATGTAATATACACACACACACACACACACACACACATGTATATCGTACGCATCGTATGCACAAAGTTAAGTACGATCCCGTACCATACGCGAACTGTACTGGACGCATCAAACTAGAAAGGATGTGACTATCTTGATGTGTGTACATGTATAATGCATGCATGCATGCACATATCTATGTATGTATGTTTACATCAAGAATAGTTGGATGTGATCAAAAAAATTTGGTTTATATAATTTAGGAAGAAAAAAACATAAATCTGAGTAACGTTTATCTAATGTAAACATGCTTCTAGTTTTCCAATTACATGTCAACTTTTTGTAAAGCTTCATAGGTACATAATACATATGTCCAGACAATGGTTCTAATAGAGTTGCAAAATGGCGAGTAGAAAGGAAAAAATCTCATATTACTAGAAAATTTCCTACAAGGATAAAAATAACACCTAGGGCTTTATTGGATCCGAATCGCTCCAACTATCAAAATAAAACCTAAACAATACAGCTTCATGCTCCATATAGAAGAACTAACAAGTTCCACCATAAGGAAGGGGAATCGTTACATACGAAAAAAATGCATGAAATCCAAACGAAGACCAAGAATTTGACTTATTTGTCTTGGAACCTATGTTTGAGAAGGTGATTTCATGAACATGCTAGTAACACCACTGTTTGTATCATGGCTTTGATCATTAATTCATAGACACATATAAAATCCATATGTTGAGCAACCCTAACGCTCATGTGAACCCACCCTTATCAAACCATAAAATAGGCACACATCTACTGAGAGTGCCTTCAAGTTCCCGTATAAAACCTCTTAGTTGACCACAACCCAAGCAGTATAATGGCAACTTCACCGACATAAACTACTCAATCAAGGCTAACAAGTCATTTTCAACATTGCAATCAAAATTTGTTATTGTAGAAAATATCATTACATTGTAGGCACATCTTGTCATCCAATATTCTAATCAAATCAATTGGTTTATCTTGTGATTTAAAGAAACAAATGGTGTACAAATCAGTAGTGGTATATCTTGTACCTAAAATTTTTTGCCTCTAAGAAAGCACCACAAAGTGCAAAGTTGCACCATAACACAAAAAAGGCACTCAAGTGAGCTTACTAAAGACAAAGAAAATGCTTGTAGGAAATTTGGATGTCCAAATAGTTTGTGAGATTTGGGACATGGTATTTATTGAAATGAGTGCTTTGTGAAAGCTTATATGTAAATAAAGTGTATAATGATTAAAAAGGATCCAAGTGGTACTATGTACATATATGATGAATAAAAATGCTTATAAGGGGCCAGATTTTGGGTAAATATTATAAGCAAAATATATCTAAAAAGCTCTTAGCAAGAACTTCCCTTTGGCCTCTACCCTCGACATCCCATCCTCGAAGGAGCAACCATGGTTCCTTTCTTGCTCAATGTGAAAGGAGTCTTTCTTCTCTATATATACCTTTACGAGGATGGAATAGAGAAGAAATCTGTACTTGAGAAAGGAGAAAGATAGAGAAACCTCTTTATGTCATTGACTATGGTATCCTTTTTCTTTAGTATGCATATATACTTCTTTGATTGGTACATTTTTGAAGGCAGAAATTGTTGTGTCTTACTTTCTTCATTAGATAATGCATTTTCATTGCTTCTTGACAGAGAAAACATGTAATGTAATGGACTGCTCCTTCTTTCTCGCCCCTAGCATTGAGAATGATGACTTTTCATCATATAGGACATGAAGGTACACCCAAAGACATAGTTTCCTAATACACGAAATCCATTCCTGTCAGTAGAAAAGAGCATGTGAATCACATTAAGCAATCGATCCTACTAGTTCAAGTTCTTTTTCCCACTTCAGGTTTACAGTAGTTGTAACGAAAAAGAGTATGACTTAATGGCCCGGAGCTGGGTTACCTGCACACTCATTATATACAACGGGTAATGTGATTAGAAATCCCCACTCTCGACCTTTGTTTGAGCTATGAGTTCCATGGGACACACAGGACAGACAGAAGCTCAACAATATTTTCACTCAACGCAATCATTCCACTTAACGTTCACAGGTGCCTTGAGAGCTGCATCAGCAGGATGTATAACTACTGGAGCTTCATATAAAATCCTCGGGTAACTACACTATGTTGCTTCAGCTCGAGCTGAGCTTAGAATGAAACCGAGGAAGCTAACGAAAACCCAATTCACACTTACGGCTATCATTATCACAGGGTTGATAGCAACAACTATTGAGGGTACATTCTATCCTGCATATGAGGATCTTCATAATCACAAATTACCAGTTGGAATGTGGTAGAACTCTTTCAAGAAACATAATTCGTGCATATTGAATATTGAATCTGTGAACCACTAACTACACGCATTTTCATCACAGACTTCCCAAATCACCCAAAGACACCGTATCAACTACGTTTCACCTTAACAAACTCCAAGCTCACGTGCTGAGAAGGGCTAGTAGTCAAACCCGACAATCACATGTTTGTCAATACAAACACGTAGATTCCGGCCACTCAAGTTGTGACGGACTTATAAGAGTAAGTCAGAAGCGAATCATCGGTAATGAAATCAAGTAGGCCGACTGCATTGTAGAAGCATGTTCGCATGCATGTGCACTGACAGATCTACCGCAGAAGAATTCTACAATTGTCTGCCAATGGATGCTGCGGCAGAAAGTGATAAATAATCGTGTCAGATCCAAAAGAGCCAATCACCTTATCCACACATAGGAATTGCGAACTTCCCAAGCACGATAAGCACATACGCTACACACAGGAGCATAAGAGCGCCCGCTGTTATGGCTGAGCGATCACAGTAGCAATCCAACAATGCAAGCAAGAAACGGGCTCTATCAATGTTATACGTTGACTGTCCACAGCAGATCCCTTGTTCGTAAAAAACTCAGTGGCACAAGCTCAGCCTGGATTACCCAACGTTCGCATGAGTACCTTCCTCATGCGACCATCACAGTATGCGCACGAATGCCGTCATCAGAGAGCAGAGCACGGATGGGATGACGATGAGCGTACCTGAGGATTGCTGGGCTTGAAGATGGGGTTTTCCGACGAGGAAGAAGCCCAGGCAAGCTTATCTGTCATCTTCTTTGCCGGCGTGCTAAGAGAAGCTTCAATGCTTCAAGCTCTAATGCCCCCTTTCGAAAGTCGAACACGGCTGCACGTACTAATAATTGGGATGCCTCTCAGGTTCACGGACACGTTGGTGGCCTGAAGTGCACGCAACAACAGCTAGAAAGAGAGGAAGGGAGGGTGAAGGGAAGAATAGGTGGAGAGAAACGGAGAGTCGCAGCAGAAGCTACACCACAGCGCAGAAACATGGCGAGACGGGCGGGTGATCTACGGGAGGCCGCATGTGGGGGAATGAAACAGAAGCTGCAAGCTATGGAGAGTGACCCAACAGGCTCCGGCAGACAAAGGCAGGAGGAAGGGTCGCAGAGGGCACTGAGGGGAACGTGAAGGAGACCCAGTGCAGGTGGGTGACCGTGGCGGCGGCACCAAGGAGAACCGGAATACATATACACACGCAGAAGGAAGAGAGAAGAGAGAGAGATTCGGCTCTATCGGAGAGAGAAATTGCAATGCGGCTTGCTCGCGGAGGACATCACTAGTTGCTCCGATGGGAAAAGAGTAGGAATTGCGAAAACGGGGTCGGACACAGAGCCTCAATCATTCGACACACGCACATACACACATATGGTTAACGAGCAGGACAAATGTGAGGCGACTCAAAGTGCACTCAGAGCTGAAGGTCGAGATGTGACTAAAATACCACATCCGCATTGCTGCTGAGACAGAGAGTGAAGGTCAATACGATATATAGTCAATAAATATTGTCATCGCCAATTCGGTCAAGTGGCCTCTTTTGACTCGAAATATATAGCAAAATTCTTGCATTCCTCACAAATTACAGCCTCCCATGCAGGTTCCTCAGCTTGACCTATAATTCTACCTGACTATAATTCTGTTGTGCATATGACCTTCTATGTATTGTTATGTATTGTTGGAGTTTGAGGTCTCCGGAAGCACGAGAGGAGCTCTTGCAAGAGAACCTATTGAATAATTGTGGTGAAAAGTTTTGTCAATTCAAGTTTCATCAAGATAATTGTGAATAGTGGATGTGGTTTGTTGCCTTCCTATTATTGTAGAGAATGTACATGGAAAAAGAAAATGAATACTCAAAATGAAAGAGTGTAGCTCAAAAGAGTGAAATGGCCATGAAGTATAGCTCAAAAGAGTGAAATGACCATGAAGTGGGAAAATTGATGCCTCAAGAGCATACGAGGAGTTCATCAAAATATAATCAAGTGTATGGTGGAAGTGAACGCCTTATTATATGGTTTTTGGAAGAGGGTCTCAAAAAGATATGTAAGAAGAATCAATGAAAAAATGAAGCTAAATGGTCCCAAATATAAATAGAGTGTTGCAAAATAGAGATGCAATGTAGATGGAAATAAAATAGAAGATATGGGGGAATAATAAAATTTCTAGAAGCTCCTCTAAAGTTTTATTTTTTAGCAATTGGATGTTACAAAAGTCCATCAAAATGCTAGAAAAAAGTGAAGTTAGAATGGATTTGGATCATGTTGATGGAATTCTTTAGTTAAAATGGGTTTGAGTGTTTGTAGGAGAAGAGTAGGGAAGAAGCGAAAATACATGTTACACCAAAAGTCTCTCTGTGCCCTGATTAAAATAAAAATAGAAGATTACAATAGCTTTTGTTTGCAAGAATAAGTCAAAGCACTCACTATGCATAACACTTTTAAAAGTACACACAAGTACCACCAAGTACTTCCAAATACATGAGAAGTCCACCTCCATGCCACTTATTCACCTTAGCCAAGTGACTTACTAATGTGCACCATTGCACTCAAACCTCCAATAAAGTTGAAGTCATGATCACTTCTCTAGTCGACCTACAAACACTTCCTTTATAGCACTATAGTCACACCTTAGTTATTACCTGAAATAACCTTAGTTTGCACACACAAGAGAGCATACAATACTCTCTTTACTAATCCTTGGCTCTCAAGCTTTGTGCAAACTCTGCACCCTTTGGACTCCTCTCTCTGCACACACTAGGTCTCCTTGCTTGTTTGTGTATGTCCTTTTGCATCTCCGGGTCTCTATGTCTAAGTGTGTATGTGTCTATCTATCCTTTTTTCTTAGTGTATGCTTTTCATATACTTCTTTTGCTTCTCAACTCCTTTGATGTATGTTACTTCACTTGACTTGCATTCACATGTGTATCTTACTGGATCTTAGTGTATCTAAGCCTTCGTTCTACAACCCACTTCCCCACTCCTTGGTGCCCACATTTCCCCAAGCCTTTGTATTTCAATGGTCTTTCTCTTGCTTTGCTTCAATATTTTCTCACCAAGATCTTCTTATGTTCGCTTCAACAATATCCTATTTTGTCCCATATTGACCTTATAAAAACAAAAAAAAAATTATGGGGGGCGCAGATAGGATTTTGCACTTAACGTACCTTTTCCACTTCTGACTTAGAATTCTCCAAAATGTACACATAAGGGAGGATTCATCTTAAGCTTCCAAACTCTTCAAGATTAACCCGTCAAAAACCTTTCAAAAGACCCCTTTGAAATTTGTAATTAAATTCAATAGCAAGAAAATTTTGGGCATGCACATTGTGCACTACTTATGCACCCACTATTTGACACTCCTTGGCCATATGTGCACCACCATATGTACACCACTTTGTCAATTCATGGCAACAACAGGCTCAACAATTTCCCACCACCTAATGGGCTCTCCATCTTGGAGAGCAAAAAGAAAAACAAAGAGCAATTGCCACCAAAAGTCTATTGTAGAACTTTGGAAGGAACACTAAGAAATCTTGCTTGGGAAAACAAGGGAACCTGGACAAAGGAACTTTGCCAGAAATTAATATTTCGTCAAAAGTGGGAAGTATCCAAGAAGTGGGATCTATCTAGACCAAGTAACTTACATGGATTAAGATGGTTGATGATGGGAATCATCGGTGAAGAAAAAGATGGGTGGGGAAAGGTTGGGGTATGCTACCAAGGGAAGGGTGTAAGAGCGGATGAGGAAGGGGGCCAGGTGGGCTAGAGGGTCGATGGACAGGTCAAAAGTGAGGAAAAAAACAAGAAAAGAGCATGATATGAGGGGTACATGTGGAAAACATGAAAGATATAGGAATAGAGAGAGAATAGACCATGTGGAGCATGTGCGGGTGAAAAATCACATGCACAATGTGGACAAAAGAGAGAGGATTTGATCAAAAGAAGGAAAAGGGCTAGTATTTTGGAAAATAATGATGACAATGAATCCAAACATATTATAAACATGAAATTGACCCTAGAATTGGAAAAATGACCATCCAAGGCACAATCTAGAGCCATGAACATGTGAGCTATGAAGAATATAAAAAAATGAAGGAGGAGGCATAGGATAAAATGTTATCCTATAGTAGGGGGTATGGGGAGACAGAGAGAGAGAGAGATAAATGGGATGGCAAGCACAAGGTAAGGTGATTTGGGTGGCTTTTTCTTTTTTGGAACTTCAAAGAACAAACTAAGGGTGACTTGGGTAGAGACTAAAATTTTATCGGGGGTGGGGAGAGAGAGAGAGAGAGAGAGAGAGAGAGAGAGCGAGAGAGAGAAAGAGAGAGAGAGAATGGGATGTTGAGCACAAGGTAAGGTGATCTAAGTGGGTTTTTTTTGGAACTTAAAGGAAAAAACTAAGGGTGATGGGAACGTACACCTTTTGCTTTCTCTCTCTTTTTCTTTTTAGTAAAGTAAAAATATAAGGAAAAATTGGAAAATAAATTTAAAAATGTAAAACAGTCTACAAACTCCAAAAAAAAAATCCAAAAAAAATATTGCACATGCCAAAAAAAAAATCTAAAAAAAATATTGCACATGCAAAAGGGATGATTCTCACTCAAAACACTAGAGGAATTCCATTTATACATTCTTAAGAAAAAGTGAAGCACATCATAAATAAATTCAAAAAAAAGCTTTTAAACAATCTTTATAAAAAAACGAAAAAAATCTAGAAATTTTCCAACAATATCATCATGACTCTGGCTATTAAATGGCATTGAAAATTAAATAAATATATCAAAAAACAATCTTCTAACATCAACTTATAATGACAAAACTAATGAAATAAAACGAGCAACAATAAGGCTACTTACAACCTTGCGCACAAAATGTGAGAGGAGCAAAAGAACTTCAATTCTTTTGTTGTCAATAGACCTTGAGCCTTGAAATGTTGGCAAGTGGTAGTGCCTCTCAAGATAAAGTTTCGGATTGCATTACACCCGATTAGAACATGTCTTTGGTTCTGTATGGTGCTTCCCAAGATGTAACCCATTTGCGTCGAAGTTGTGTCTCCAGTTGTGGTCTATCTAAAAGAACCAACATCCCAACATGTAGTTTGTTTTGTCATAAATGTTTTTCATGAACTTTTTTTTCTTGTGTTTCTCGCAATTATCTTTCTACATATGTACAAACCTCCTCCAAATTTTTGAGTGATGAGAATCTAATAGAAACCAAAGGATCCTTCCTTTCCTGAACCGAATTTGTCCTAGGAGGACGATGTAGAAACTCAAAAGGTTCAATTGGAATTACTCCGCATACCAATCGAAAGAGGGAGTGACATGTGGCTTCTTTGCATTGCAACCTATAGGCCCATAATGTACCTAGATATACACTACAAGATATAAGGGGCATACCGACGCTGCCTATACCGATGGTCATTCTCGGCATCAGTATAAACGTTGGAAAAGTCCACTTAAAGATACCGACGGTCAAGTGACCGTCGGTATGACCATTTAAAACAGATCGTCGGGGTGTGTCGCGACCGCTGGTATAAGCGTCGGTATGGGCGTGAGTATGAGCGTTGGTATAAGCATCGGTAATTTACTGGAAGTTATCGACGCCCATATCGAGGCCAAGTTTTAAACATACCGGGAACCCGAGAGCAAAACTGAACATTTTTGTGCGTGTTTGAGTACTGGTTGTCTTCTGTCGAACTTGCACGCACGAACCGAATTGCGGCCTTCATTGTCTTGTGCACACACACATACACAGAGATCTCTCTCTCTCCACATGCACACACACTCTCTCTGTTTAGATCTCACATCTTGGTAAGTGGTGCGCGTACTCTTAGCCTTTGTCTTTCTCTATGCTTTAGGTCTTCATAATTTCTCTTCTCTTTGATTTTGCAGAAGTTCTTTGGCGTCGATTCTTTGGAATTCGACGATAGACGACATACATTACGCTTTGACAATAACGATCCAAAAGAGGGACATACATGTAAGTGATTGTTTGATTCTCTATTGATAGAGAGAGAAAGAGAGAGATAGAGAGAGAGAAAGAGAGAGAGAGAGAGATGAGATATAGAGAGATAAAGAGAGAGAGAGAGAGTGAAAGATAAAGAGAGATGAAAGAGTGGAAGATAGAGATAGGAAGATAGAGCATACATACACACACATACACACACACACATCTACACATGCATACATATACACATACATGTACACACATGCATGCTTACATACACACACATATACACACATGCATGCATACACACACATACAAATATACACACATGCATACATACACACATATGCATACACACACACATATATACACATATGCATACATATACATACACACACATGCATACACACATACATACACACACATGTATACACATATGCATACACACATACATACACACATATACACATGCATGCATACATACACACACATACAAATATACACACATGCATGCATACATACACACACATACACATATACAGACATGCATACATACACACACATGTACACACATTTATATAAAGAGAAAATATAGAAAAAAATTAAGGAAAAAATATGAATATATATATAAAATAGGATAATTATATAGATAAATAAATATAAAAAGAACTAGTGGGTTAAATAATTTAATTAAATATATATAATTAAATATATAAAAATAGGATTAATAAAGAATATGATTAAATATATATAATTAAATATATATAAAATAGGATTAGGGTTTTAAGATTAGGGTTTTAGGTTTTTTTAGGTGTATAAGTATTTAGGTTTTAGTATTTCAGGTTTAAGTCTTTAGGAGTATGATTTTTAGGTTTAATAAAAAGAACAAATGTTCTAAAATGTCCATATTGTATCAGATGGCTATTTGGGATCCGGAGGAGAGAATGGCATGTCCTTGCACTCAGTGCAAGTATCAAATTTATCAGAAACGATGGATTTGTATTGCACATGTTAGAGAATATGGATCCTTTGATAAAAGTCAACTTAGAAGAGCGAGGTCGTATGCGAGAGTTGTGGGCAATTACTAAGCCCATCGGAACAGTATCGTTACCAAGAGCTCCTTGGGTGCTTCGCAAGATGGAAGAGCAACAAGTGAAGAAAACAATTTTAGAGTTTCGGACACATACTGGATGCATGAGGTATCTAAAGACTGCTTTCACATGAAATGATGATCTTGGAGGGCTCAAGTCTCATGATTGGCACAAGTTTATACAATTTGTGCTCCCTATAGCCCTAAAAGATTGTCTTTCAGAGGATGTACGAAGAATCATTTATAAAATTAGTTCTTTAGTACGGTGGATCTCTTCTAAAGAGATAAATAAAGATAGCATAGAGAGTGCGAAACTCAATGCTATCGAGGTTGTTTGTATGGTAGAGAAATACTTTCTCATTATTCAACTTCATTTACTGGTTCATGTGGTAGATGAAGTTGCAATAGCAAGAACTATCCATAGTCGATGGATGTTCTTCTTAGAGCGCTTTATGAAGACATTAAAAGGGTTTGTTCGACAGAGAGCATGTCCAAAGGGTAGCATCAAGAGTCTCTTGTATTCATAACTGAGTTTCTATATATGTCGGATCCCGAAATGCATCACTTATGGAGCGATGATGAAGATGTTCGTCTCATAGGTGATGAACCATAAGGTAAAGGATTGCAAAGAAAAATAGATGCAACTTTCAGAGAGAAGGCAATGAAGTTTTGCATAGTTAACTATGAGCCTATGCAAAAGTGGTTAGAAAAGTATGAGCTTGCCAAGAAAACCAACGCAAAGGAAAGAGCTCAGTTTCGAAGAAATCGTTCCACTCGATTTTTGCGTCTTCCAGAAAGTATTCGACCTCTTCCACCTTTTCCAATGAGCAGGTGGCTAGATACAGCGATTTCACAAGCAAAGGCAAAGGGTGAAGATATCTTTGAAGAAGAAGAAGAACTCACAAAGGGATGTGATTATGAGTATACTAAATACGGTGCACTATGGTCTCATGGACAACACTTTCGGATCGCACAAATCGATAAAAATAGGTCTACTTTTGATAGTGGGGTGATGGTGAACTTTTTGCAAAAAAGTAGAGCGAGTGCAAGAGATGATAATGCTCAAGAAGGCCAGCTAGATTATTATGGTGTGATTCAAGATATCTTGAAACTATCTTTTAGGAAGTTTGATTACTTTGTTTTTGATGTGAAATGGTTCAAAGTAGTCACCTCTGGAAGAAACACAACAATGAGGCGGGATAAAAGCGGTTTGCTTCAAGTCGACTCCACAAAATTGTTGATATATTTAGGTAGTGATGTGTGTGAACACACTAGGACCGCTGGGGCACTTTTTTCCCTCTTCAGGAGGTTTCTTTCCCTCGGCTTGAATATATGCCTATTGCCCTAATGGGCTACTTATCTTTGTACATTCTCTAGTAATACATTCAGTATTGTGTGTTGTGCTCCAAGCTTCTTCTTCTTCCTTGTGATGTTCGCGTGCTTCCGTAGAAGTCTAACTCCAATAATTGGTATCAGAGCAGGTCGTCGCTTCATCTAGGGCACCGTCGACACTCCTCCGTTTGCAGTCTCAGAATTGTACGAATTTTGATGAGCATACTCAAGGTGTTTCCGAGATCAAAACAGCTTCGCTGTGTGGTGGCATTTCGGCCTCCGAACGCACTATCGCAGCGCTTGTGCAGGCTATTTCGTCTTTTTGTGCCAAAGGTATATACCATTTTCTGTTCGCCAGTTTAAGCGTCCCGAAGTCTACTACAGGTCTACTAGAACTCGTCTGGGTAGTTCTGTTCAACTTTTTGAGATACAGTCAATTTTCTACATCAAGGTATTTTAGTCACCGGCCATGGCTGAAAGCAGTGATGTATTCCGTATGTTGGCTGTTGAGGATAAGTTGGATGGTACCAACTACCCATTATGGGCTTATATGATGCGACATGTATTGGTTGCAAAAGGATTGTGGAACATTGTGCAGGGTGTTGAAAGACGTCCTGTTACACGTGTAACAACAGGTACTATGAATACAGGTGCTGGAGCTGATGAAGATGGTGTCGAAGATGATATTGTGCAGATTCCTATTCGTGTTGTTGTTTCTATTGCACCTACTTTAGAGCAGATTCGTTGGGATGGCAGAGATGCCCAGGCACATGCATTGATAGCTTTGTCTATCAAACGTGCCATTATTCCTCACATTCGCTCTTGCAGAACAGCTAGGGATGCTTGGGATACACTTACCACATTGTACCAAGCTAGGAATGAGGCTCATGTTGCTTACCTCCGAAAACAGTTGGAGAGTGAGCACATGAATGAAGGTGATTCTATGGACAGTTTCCTAACGAATATCAAAGATTTGAAGGAACAGTTGATTTCTGCTGATGAGGTTATACCAGATAGCTCACTTGTGCAGACCGTTCTGAATGGTCTTCCTGATTCATATCAGAGTTTTGCTTCTACTCTTCGGTTGATGATGAAAGGCAATCCGAATGCCTTATCATTTGAGGAGTTAGTCTCTGTTCTATTGCAGGAAGATCAGTCCAGGCAGAACAGGTCCATTATGCGCGTTGCAGATCAAGCTTTCCTGGCTAGTCAGAAGGGCAAAGGAAAATGGAGCTCTTCTACTAGTAAGCAGAAATCTACAAATGCTGCACATTCGAAGAACCAGGATAAAGATGAGAAGAAATCAGAAAAGCAGAAATTGTTTTGCAAGTACTGTAAAGGGAATGATCATATCATAAAGAACTGTCCAAAACTGGTTGCAAAAGAGGCAAAGAAAAAGGAGGCTGGAATGGTTGTTGCAGAAGCCTCTACACCCAAAACAGAGTCTGCTAATCTTGTGCAGGAAGAAGAATGGGCATTTACTACTGTTTGCAGTTTTGACCCATCTTCTCATGAGCAGTGCATGTCTGCAGTGGACTTAGATGTTTGGTACTTTGACAGTGGGGCGACCAAACATATTACCTCATAGCGTAGTTTCTTCTCTTCACTCGAGCCTGCCCCTACAGGGAATACTGTGACATGCACCAACAACTCCTCTTATCCTGTTATGGGAGTTGGTAAGATCATTCTGACTACTGCTGATGGTAGTTCTTTCACCTTGTCAGATGCTTTATTTGTGCCAGGGATCAAGAAGAATCTGTTATCAGTTTTTGCATTAGCCAAGATTGGCTTGGTTGTGAAATTTGTTGATGACAGATGTACAGTTCATGATCTGTCAAATGGCGATGTTATTATTGCTTCTGGCATTTTATGTCGTGGGCTGTATAAGCTCATAGACTATGAAAGATCTGTGAATGATTTGGCATGTGCAGTTCATGATTCTCAGGCTATGTCAGATGCAAAGCTTTGGCATGCACGCTTTGGTCATCTGAATTTTGCTAGTTTGCTACGCCTGCAGAAATTTGATATGGTGTCTTCTTTGCCCAAGCTTGAGGCACCTCAAAAACATGTATGTGAAGGCTGTATTTTGGGCAAAATGCAGCGTTCCTCCTTTCCAAAAGATGGTTCAGTTCGGGCTACGTAGAAATTGCAGCTTGTACATAGTGATGTCTGTGGTCCTATGCAGACACCCTCTTTTGGGAATTACCTTTACTTCGTGACTTTCATTGATGATTTTTCCAGGCATGCATGGGTATATCCACTCAAAGAAAAGTCTGAAGTGTTCATGTGCTTTAAACAGTTTTTGGTTTTGGTTGAAAATCTGTCAGCATGTAAAATGGGCACCCTCCGTTCTGATCGAGGGGGGGCATATATGTCTTCTGATTTTAATGCATTTCTGGCTGAACATGGGATAAAACACCAGTGTACAGTGCCATATACACCTCAACAGAATGGAGTTGCCGAACGGAAGAACAGGTCACTCATGGAGATGGCGAGGTGTATGGTCAAGAGTCAGGCTTTACCAAATAGTTTCTGGCTTGAGGCTGTCATGTGTGGTGTCCCACTAAAGCGCTGCAGTCTATCACTCCATATGAGGCTTGGCATGACCGCAAGCCATCTGTTGCTCATCTACGTGTTTTTGGTTGTTTGGCATATGCATTAGTGCCTGAACAACATCGTAGAAAATTGGATGATAAGGCAGTAAAAATGTATTTTTGTTGGGTACAGTTCTGAAAGTAAAGGCTATCGTCTGTATCATCCACAGACTAAACGCATTCTGGTTAGCCGTGATGTTGTCTTTGTGGAAGATGCTATTCAGCCATTGCTTTCATGTACTAAGGAGACATCTGTTAGCTCCAAAGACATGTATGATACTTTGATGCCTCTTTTTACAGGTGGACAGTCTAGTGTTGGTCCTAATGAGGCAACTTCTCAGCCTTTGCAGGTTTCATATGATGATGCAGATCATTCCATCTCTGATGCGGATTTACATGATGCACTTGTTGATGAGAGAGCTGATATTGAGCAGGCAAAAACTATGCCAAAATGGCTGGTGTAGACTTTGCGTGACAGTAAATTAGATGCACCTTTGTCCTATCGTACTCGTTCAGGCTCTCATAGTGCCTCCTTTGCATCAGATTGCTATGCTATGGCTGCGTCTAGTCTTTGTGATGAGAATGAGCCTGTTTCTTTTGATGAAGCACAAAATTCAGAAAATTGGATGGCTGCTATGCAATCTGAATATGATGCTATAATGAAGAATGGTACATGGTCTTTATGTGACGTGCCTCCTGGCAAGAAGGCCATTGGCAATAAGTGGGTATACAAGCTGAAGCATAAACCTGATGGTACAGTTGACAGGTATAAGGCTAGGCTTGTTGCAAAGGGTTATGCACAGGAAAGAGGCATTGATTTTGATGAGACCTTTGCACCTACATGCCGTATGACTACTGTTCGGAGCATTTGTGCACTTGTAGCCCATCATGGTTGGAATGTACATCAGTTGGACATTAAAACAACATTTCTGAATGGTGACTTGCATGAAGAAGTGTATGTTTTTCAGCCCCGTGGCTTTGTGTAGAAAGGGCATGAAAACCAAGTGTGCAGGTTAAAGAAGGCATTATATGGTTTAAAGCAAGCACTACGTGCTTGGTATGAGAAGATACATGCCTATCTGATTGCACATGGTTTTGAGAACAGTCCAACTGAAAGCACCTTATATGTTAAGCGTGCTAATGATGTGCTTCTGATCATTGTTGTCTATGTTGATGACATGTTGCTCACTGGTCCTATTGAGAAGCATATTGCTGATTTCAAGGCTGATTTGCATGCCTCATTTGAGATGTCTGATTTGGGGCATTTGCATCACTATTTGGGCATTCAGTTTATGCAAGTTGATGGTGGGATGGCTTTGTGTCAAACGAAATATATTGACACATTATTGCAGCATTTTGGCCTTGAAGACTGTAAGCCTATTGCCACTCCTATGGAGACAGGTTTATGCTTGAGTCTTCATGATGCTGGAGATGCATTTGATGTTGTTCTCTATCAGCAGGCTGTTGGATGCTTGATTTACTTATGCATTACTTGACCAGATATTCAGTTTACTGTCTCACAGATGAGCAGGTTTATGCATTGCGTAGGAGTCATGCATTGGAAGGCGGTTAAGCACATCTTTCGCTACTTGAGTGGTACTCGGCTACTTGGGTTGTTTTATCCTAAGGGGGGATCACTATCGCCAGATTTGCATGCTTTTTTTGACTCAGATTGGGCTGGTTGCTATGACACTCATGTGTCCACCAGTGGTTTTTGCTTCATGCTTGGTAGCTCATGTATATCTTGGTTGAGCAAGAAGCAGCCTACTGTGGCCACTTCCAGTTGTGAGGCTGAGTATAGGGCAGCTTTCACAGCGACTGTTGAGTGTGTGTGGCTCTATATTCCATGCTCGCAGTAAGCACATTGAGGTGCATAATCAATATGTCAGGGAGAGGTTCTCTGCTAGGGAGATCAGCTTGGCATATGTGCCCACGTAGGAGAACATAGCAGACCTTTTCACGAAGGCTCTGCCTAGGAAGAAATTTGAAGCTTTCCGCAAAGCTTTGGGCTTACTTCCTTTTGTGGAGTGATTTCCACATAGCTTGGCACTTCCTTATACATGAGTGCCAACTCCTTGTTCACCGCATCACTCCCAGGGGGGATTTGTTGATATATTTAGGTAGTTATGTGTGAAAACACACTAGGACCACCGGGGCACTTTTTTCCCTCTTTAGGAGGTTTTTTTCCCTATTGCCCTAATGGGCTACTTATCTTTGTACATTCTCTAGTAATACATTCAGTATTGTGTGTTGTGCTCCAAGCTTCTTCTTCTTCCTTGTGTTGTTCGCGTGCTTCTGTAGAAGTCTAACTCCAACAAAAATTATGGACAGATGAAAGGGATACATTTGTACTTCCCGAACACTGTGAGCAAGTTGTTTTTATACCAGATTCAAAAGAACCAGAGTGGCTATTTGTTTTACAAGTCGCTCCACTTACTAGACAAATATGTGAGAACATAGATGTAGAAGAAAGTCTGTAGTGGACTCAGAGATTCATTCGATCATCGAAGAGGAAGAGATCATTGTTCGAGAAGAAGAGGTCATTGTTCGAGAAGACGAAGCAATGGACGATGATCAGGAAGAAACCAGCATAGCAAGCGATTTAGATGTCATCAATATAGAGATAGATATTCTCGTTGCATCGGATCTCCAAGAGGATGCTAGACTAGAGGATTTTTGAATCAAACACTTGTACGTACTAATTTTTGTTTATTTTTTTTGCTAGGTTTTTTTGTACACTATCATTTCTCTATATTACCTTAATTATCACATGCTAATTATTTGAGTTCTTTTGTTACAGAGCACGATGGGAGACAATCCTCCATTCACTCCACGTTCCATGACAGAGGAGCAGTTTTTAGAGTTTATCTCTCAGGTACCTCCCGCGTATATGGATGCTGCATCACAGTATTGGATCGCTCGTGGTACCACTCCTCCCGACCTCACTCCTGGTGGCCTCACTCCTCCCAGCCTCACTCCCACCGGTGTCACTCCTGCCGGTGTCACTCCTGCTAGTGTCACTCCTGGGGGGTGGTGCTACTCCCCCAGGAGGTATGTCTCCTAGCTTTATGACTCCACCACGACCATCTTTTCAGCCATCCCCTACTGGCTCTAGTAGTAGACATGTGCGTTCAACACCTCAGCGTGATACAGGTTCTGGCCCGACTCGTAGGTTGAGGTCACGCTCTGGAGCAGGAGGTTCTAGGAGTGGATCTACAGGTAGGTCTGGAGGAGGTGGCTATTGTGGAGGCAGTGCGACGGACGTTGTGTCGTCCGCTTCTACTCCTAGGACGAGTACCTCAGATGTAGGTACGCCACACGGTACACCACATGGAACACCACGTACACCTTGGGGTGCTCATGACCATGATGACACCAAGGTGTACAGTATCCGAGATGGAGCTCTGGTGATGGATGCAGCTGGCAATGCAATGTGTGCACGTATATGACAACTTTGCTCCATACAGCTTGGACACTCTATCATGTTGAAATGGAGTGAACAAGATAAAGATCAAAAGAATTATATCACACAGATAATTTATCAGGAGTTTCGACCAGCCGATGGACAACCTCTTGTCAGTTCAGAGTGGATTCTGCACACGGCACGTGAAGTTATGTCCCATCGATGATCTGAGGCTCGTGATGCTTTCAAAGCAGGCTTACCAAAGCCTGTATGGTTAGATGCTAAGGAATGGTATATGATTCGCGACGAGAAGCAGCAGACTCCTGATCGATATCGTCAGCAGAGAGATGCCAACAGCCACACGTTTAGATACGGTTGGACCATCACATTTGGGAAGCGACGGATATGACACGATGCGTCACGAGTTTGTAAGTACCATTTGATTTATTGAATTTGTTTGTGTTAAGTTTCTCAAGTATGTTCCTCTAATGTTTTGTATATTTGTTGCAGGAGTTGGCAATGGCTCGTCCTCCAACACGAACGAGGAGGCTTATGGATATCGACATGGATTGACTGCACTATTGGAGGACTTGGAGGGACACGATGCAGTCATTTCATGGGAGCATTTGCGATGAGGTGATTAATTTATAAACTTGGTTTTTACTTGCTGTTTGTAAATTTCATGTGAATTTATCTAATTTCATTAATGTTCTTTGTTGCAGGACTGTTGATATGGAATGCTCTTTGCATGTGTATGACAGTGGCACTCCCAAATTTTGTATTTGATTTTTATATGGCAATGCAATGCTTTGCCACATTTTGTAAAAGCGTCATATATGACAGTGGTTTGCCACACTCTTGTACATGCTTCATTTATGAAATATATAAATCTTTTTGTACATGGTTCATGATTCATTCTGATTATCTCTTTTGTGTCCAATAATATTATGTTTTATGAAATCATATTTCGGTTGACATTAGAGTACACATCACATGTACTCGGATTTTTTTTTGGGCGGAGTGTATTGTCTTTTGCTAAGCAACACCATGGTAATGTTGCTGTAGCAAAAGACAACACACTCTGCCCCAAAAAATTTTTGCAGATATGGTCATTGGTATAAGCGCCAGTGTACCCAGTAATGTCATCAGAATAAGCATCGGTACACCCAGTGGGCGCCGGTATATGCGATGGTGTACCCAACAGAGGCGTCAGTATGGGCGTCGGTATTACCGACGCTTATACCGACGCCCATATCAGCGCTTTGATACCGACGCGCATACCGACACCTACACTGATGTCGGGCCAAAAAAAATATGCATTCATTTCCCTCGATAAAAACCTCGGTATACGGCCGATTTGTTGTAGTGATGCAATACCCAAAGTAGTAGGCCTTAGACTACATGCCTTCTTGAATAGGGCTATTAATACCTTGTATGTCAACTTTGCTTGTCTATTTGCCTTTGTATAGTAAGCATATGAAGTGCAATGGAGAATCCTATACTTATAAGAAAATTTATACAAAACGTTTTTGATAAAATGTGTTTCATGATCAGTGCGAATTTTTTGTGGACACCCATGATGCTTCTATACAAGAAATCAACAATTGTTTGGGTAGTGGAATCTTGAGAAGCAATGAACTCACCCATGTATTGGTATAATTTGTTCCAGCAATAAGTATTTCTCCTTTTTGGGAAAAGATATAGGATAGTAAGACCTATAAACTCCAATCCCCATTTCTCAAAGGGTTTCCATGCAATGGCTGACAACCAATGGGTGTTGTCTCTGCTTGGTGGGCTTTGGTCCACATCTTTGACATGCATCACATGCTTGTGCTCTCTCTTCTACATGTATGAACAAGGTTGGCCACCATAAGCCAGCATCTACAATACTACCATCATGTACTCCAACTTTGTTCTCTATGCTAATTCTAGATAGATGATCAACCATAACACTGTCTTTACTTGGTTTATGCACTATGAAAAAATCGAATCCTTGGAATAATGTGAGCCATATCCAGCGTTTACATGTTGCTTGTGGCTTATTCAATAAAAACGTTAATGGTTGGTGATGCGTAATAATTACAAATTTAACCCCTCACAGATAATGGTGGAATTTTTGTATTGCAAATACCATTCCTAAGGCTTCTCTCTCAATGGTACTATAGTTCTTCTCAGCCTTGCATACAAACCACTGAAAATGAGGAACATCGGATGATTAGTGTGCAAATCATCAAGATTGTGAAAATTTGGAAAATATTGACACGGTGTGTAAGTCTCTACAAATGAAACCATGTTCTTCTAAGGCCTTCCATCATTAGCATCCTCCTTCCTTTGGAAATTTGACTCACATAACATAATGGCTTTCTCATGGAGTATAATGAAACCTTTAGCTTAGTTAAGATACGTGATAATTCACATTTCAGTTGAGAATAGCTTCTATAGCAATTTCCATATTCATCCTCTTGGTCTTTCATCCACCAATTCTAGTTGGAATAGTATCACCGATGATGCATAACTCTTTTTCTTTTAAATAGTAAACCTTTGAGATCATTGAAGTATCATTTTTTTAATCTTCCTTAAGACCTTTCTATGAGGTTTTCCCCAATAAAAAATTAGGCCTTTTTAAAGGTTGATGTAAATGATTTACTGCATGTGCAAAGTTTGGATTTAAACTACATAGAAAACACATGATCCACAAAATCTTCTTACGAAGGTGGGCAAATAGGCATAAAAAATCAAGAATTCTCTAAAAGTCTAAGACCAACTCCCTTCAATGTTGGAAAATGGTTGTATGAACTTGAAGAGTAGAATCCTTAGCCCTTTATTCATATTCTTAATTAGTAGACGAATTCTCTTTATTTTTTACCAAAAAGTCTAAGACGAACTCCCTTCAACTGTTGGAAAATGGTTGTATGAACTTGAAGAGTAGAATCCTTAGCCCTTTATTCATATTCTTAATTAGTCACATCATCTATGAAAGAGATAGAACCATTTTTCATGTATAGATTACTTTTTCATGCCATTTTCCAAATTTGCAATTGTGTTTTTGGATCTTTGGGGAAGCTTATGTATTGTTAAAACATTAATGGTTTCATAAAATTTGTATTATAATAAAATCTACTAGATTTAAAATTAATTGTACTACAAATGAAGATCCCAATCAACTGAATACTTCTCCCCACGTAGTCATCCACAATTCGATGTATTGTTATATTTCCTATAGTTAGTTTATTGGCACGATGATGATATTCAATAAATCATAAAAAAGCATTATTCTTGGGTATTTTGAATCACCTATTTGAATGGTAAGAATTCAAAAGCTCAAAAGTTTCCATGTTGATCTATTCAATCAACAAGTCAATAAGCTTTCAATTATGAGCTTTGGGTATGATAATGTGATGAAGAGTCCAAGGTATATTTGATATAGTTAAATTATCATAGAAAAAGTAATTATTAAAGGATCCATACAATCAATATCATGAGCCTAAAAAGAGAAAGATTTATCCTTTCTTTGAAGAACCTTAAATAATAATCCTTTACTATGAAAAGCTTATTTAGTGTTTCTTTTGTAAATCTATGTACAATACCTTTAGGGCCTCAAGGATAATCTTAATATCCTTCATTCTCCATGACGTCATGGATGTCTGAGAGTGAGCTCTTAGATAAGGTAATTATATGGATATTTTGTTGAAAAAGACCAAAGATTAAATGGAGAAATTGATTGTGTTTGGTCGTTTTGTCACTGAATCTGCTGATCGGGGCAACCAATCAACACCCAAGGAAAATTTGTGTACCAATCAACACCCAACCAATCCTACTTAACATGACTATTTAACATGACCACGAGGTAAGACACTTCTTAAGGAAGTAAGAGCCCCTACCAAAATGGACACTTGACCTCCTTGCAATGATTATGGGGATGGAATGTCTTTGGAGAACTCAAACAAATTTAAATATGGTGATTGTAGTACACTAAGACATGACAATTCATTTGCCACATTTCATCTTTGATCTTTTCATACTGCTACTACAACATGTCTACCCATTGTTGATATGATAGCATTTCATCTAACTAAATCTCTAACTCCTCAGTGGTGATCGTGAAATGATACTTCTACTCGACGGCATGTTGATGTTGCTATTCATAGTTTACAATACTTGTGCTAGCATTTAAAAACAAGAATCGAGCAATTTCAACTAGATGATCATTGCGGAACATAGGTGGGAAAATGATTGGGTGAGGATGCTCATGGTAGGGTGGAAAGTAAGACAAGGTTTCATGATCAAGATTGCCATTTTGTTCGAACGAGGGCTACTCATAGATTGTTGTTGTTGTTGTTTCTTGGTAGGTGCTTGGTACTATTGTGATTCACCTTGCACCTATTACTGTTGTTGTGTTTGTTGACTTGCCTAGACTTTGCTGATGTTGCTCCTATTGCGGAAGTTATGAACATCACTTTCACATCTACATTTATCTAAGAGAGGGTATTCGTAGATTATTACTTCTCCAAACTATCAATGCATCCCTTGGACTAGAACCACATGCTATGGGTGACTCCATGGTGCCAGACATTTGATCCGGTGGCAATCGTTTTTTACTTCTACAAGGAAGGCAGTGCAGAGCACATAAGTATATGGCAAGTAATTCACCATGGCTGGTATTTTGTAAAGTGCTAAGGTAGACGATGCACAAAAATATATAGTTGAGGAGGATGGGGTGAAATTGTATACAAAGTTCGCCATGCAGAAGAGATTTCAAAATTGAAGGTATGTATCAAAATATTTTATGAATAAAGGGCAGGGGAATCCTAAAATTGATTGTCAAGGTGTGCAAATTGAGATTGTGAGATTTTATAGGGTGAGATGATAATGTTGTCATTGGTGATACATGTTACCGTTAGTGTCCATGTGAAAGGCCAAATGGCCACCGGACACTTCTTTGTATATGTTCTTTAATAAAATATATAGTGGTCTGGTCAACCACGGACTGGAAGTTTTTTACTGCATTTGTAAGACCTAAGAGGTCTATCTTCGTGCCCCCTGTGTACTGTGTTTTCTGCGTATTCTGCAGTCTCTGTGTAGAATACCATATGCGGCCTTAGGAGGTCCGTTTTCTACTCCGAGGATATCGTCGTGGAACTCTCGATAAGGAGAGCGCACCGTGGTGCATCGCCATCGAATTACTTCACTAGTATCACAGCAACTCGACGGAAAAAGGTTTGTCCCTTTTGTGCGAGCGTAGCGAGCACCCCCCCCCCCCCCCCCCCCCCCCCCCCCAAGGCTTCCAACTAAGGCGGCGACCAAGGCATACCTTGTCATCCAAGTCACCGAAGTCACCGTTGGCTGTGCGCGAGGGAGGAGCTCAACGATCAAGGAATATAGAGGTTCCCAGTACTTCCCGGGAGGTCACCCATCCTAGTATTGTTCCCCCCAGAGCTCGCTTAATCATGGCAATCTCTTGCCACTAAGCTACACTCTTGTGGTTTCCGAATAAGGGGAAAGACTAAGGTTGACATTACCTTGAACATGTTTTGGTCCCTCAAAGCTTCATCCTTTGCTTTCAAAACCTAGCTTGGAAGCAATTTCGGGGTGTCTTTCGGAGCCATTTTGGAGTACTTCCGCACATAGTTCTCTTCACACAGGTCCAAGAACATCAAGAAGAGTGTTCTTTGTACTTCTCCGACAATAAATATCATCCTTTGGGGCTGTTTTCAGCCACACTCGTAAACACTCGTAAAACTTTAGGTTTCTTGAAAGGTTTCATTTTTGGTGGGAGAAGCTATTGCAAAATTTATGTAGGTTTTTTGAGCCTAAAACATCAGAGTTGACAGACACTTGCCGGTGTTATTGGCTAGTTTTTGGGCTATGTATTCAGCCTTTTAGTGACATTTCACTGCATATATTGAGCACATACACACCATGTACACTTCTGCAGATACTGCTTATGTATGTCCATGTGGTCATTGATATAGCGATTACGTTCTTTGCATAAAGCCTTTTACGTTTGATAAAGAGGGTCGTGGTGAGGTTTTCTTAACTGGGAGACACCCAGGGGTCTCTTCGGTGATGCAGGTGGAAGACTTACCCAACCTCGCCATAGGAGATGTATGATAGTTGTTCATAGGTGCTCGATAAGCCTAGTGGGCTTCTGTTGGGTAACTTGTTATATGCAGTGGAGTCAGTGATTCACTATGCAGGAAAACATGTCAGTACTTGCAGTTTTATGATATTTTGACACTGGTCATATGCTCATTTTGCAGAGGATACTCTGGCAAAATTTTTCCAGATTTTTAGTTTAGTCAACTATACAGTGGTCGATTTACTTTATTCGTTGGTGTTCGGACTCTTCTAGCTCCATTATCATTCTATTTAGTTCTCTACCAGCACGGCATCAGAGGTCTCAGGCACATCCGGTGGATCAAGGTCTAGTGCTAGTGTTCCGGGGAGGAGCTATAACTTGCAGGGCAAAGACCATTTTGAGATCCGAAAATTTGATGGCACAAACTTTGCTCTATGGAAGAATCAGATTGAAGATGTGCTGATTCAAAGGAGGCAATGGAAGCCAGTAAATGGGATTTCAAAGAAGCCTGCTGACATGGATGAAGATGATTGGGATGAGTTAGATGAAATGGCCAGGTCTACCATTTGCTTGCACCTGGCAGATAATGTTTACTTTACAGTATTAGACTGTGAAAGTGCAGAGGAGCTTTGGAAGAAGTTATGCAATACATATGAAAAAGAGACGACATCAAATAAAGTGTATCTGATGAGAAAATTATACGACCTTCGCATGAAGGATGGAGATATTGTTGTTGCTCATCTAAATGAGTTTGATGCTATATTATCCCAGTTACAGGCTCAGAAAATGGATATGGATAATGAGATGAAAGCAGTATTGTTGTTATGCACCCTGCCATCATCATGTGATATGTTCTGCATAGTTATTCGCAATAGTGCACCTGGTGGTAAACTCGTCTATGATGACATATGTGGAGCACTCTTGAGTGAGGAGATTCATAGAAAATCTATGGTTGGCACTTAGAGTGGAGATGCATATAATGTTCGTGATTCTTAACAAGGAAAGAATCAGCAACATGGCAGGAGCAAGAACAAGGAAAAGAATGTTCAACGGAATAAGAGTAGAAGTAAATCAAGGAAGAGGGATATGGAATGCCATTATTGTCATAAGAAAGGATATATGAAGAAAGATTGTTATGCATTAAAGAATGCTAAAGGTAAAGGACAGAATGTTGATGGGCATGTTAAACAGTTACCTGCACCATCTACTTCGACTATGAAGATTGAAGAAATTAATGCTATTTCTGATGATGCTGATGTGCTGACACTTGATAGTATTGTGCCAAGTAAGGCACTTATGGCTGATTCTCTTTCCCACACCTGGCTGCTAGATTCTGGTGCTTCTTTCCATGTGACACCACATAGAGAATGGTTCTCTAATTATGCAGCAAAGTCTCTTAGTACCGTGAGACTTGGAGATGTGGTTGTGCAATTCATTGATGGTTCAAAATTTACTATGCATAATGTACTCCATGTACCTCAATTATCATGCAGTCTGATGTTAGTTGGTCAACTTGATGACCTTGGTTACAAGGTAGTCTTCTATGCTCAGTCCTTTCGTATATCAAAGGGCAATATGGTTATTGCAAAAGGAAGCAAAGTTGGCTCACTTTATCCTTTATTTGTATCACAGAAAGAACACTTGTTAGCTATTATTGAACAACCTATGGCTTGTATTTGGCATGGTCATTTCGGCCATATATCTCGTAGTGGAATGGAAAATCTTTCTCATTCTGGCTACTTACCTGTGTTATCTTTCTCTGAGTTTTCATTTTGTGAGCATTGTCAATATGGAAAGCAAACCAGAAATGTGCATAGAATGCACATTGACTCTTCAATTCAGCCTTTAGATCTCGTCCATACAGATGTGTGTGGTCCTATGCCCACTAGGTCCTTCGGTGGTTCTCTTTACTTTTTCACTTTCATAGATGATGCTACTAGAAAAGTCTGGGTATATCCTATCAAATCCAAGGATGAGGTATTCCCTACTTTCAAGAAATGGCTTGCTTCAATTGAGACTAAAAAAGGAACTAAGCTTAAGGCTTTACGCTCAGATAATGGGGGTGAGTATACCTCACATGAATTCAGCCTTTTCTATCAGTCTAGAGGGATTCGTAGAGAGTCTACAACTCCTTATACCCCATTACAAAATGGTGTAGCTGAAAGGATGAATAGAACTATTCAAGATAGAGTAGTTTCTATGTTGCATAATGCAAACCTCTCACAAGGCTTTTGGGCAGAAGCAGTATTGACTACAATTCATGTGATTAACCTTTCACCTAGTACTGCAAAAGGTCTAAAAGTGGCAAGAAATGCATTTTTCTTGGATATGGTCGAGAAGGACAATTTGGATATCGCTTATGGGATCCTGAAACGCGGTCAGTGATCAGAAGTAGTGATGTCATTTTCAATGAGTCTAAGATGCATAAACAACCCATTAAGGAGTTTGAAGTGAGAAGAGTGGTATTTGAGGATACTAGTCCTCCAGCTAGCATGCATAAAAATGCTGCACATAGGGATGTTCAAGAGAATGTCCTATCAGATCAGTCTGCACATGTTCTTGTTGAGCAACCATTGAGACACTCTACACATGTCTCACATCCACGTGATAGATATGTTCCAGGTTTAGATTTTGTTATGCTAATAGATGCTGGTGAGCCTTCTTGCTACAAAGAGGCTATGCAGACAGAGGATCATGTCAAGTGGGAGCGTGCCATGAAGAGTGATTTGGATTCTATTCACAAGAATGGTACTTGGGATTTAGTACCCTTGCCAAATGGCAGGAAAGCTTTACCATGTAAATGGGTACATAAACTGAAGTTCACATCACGTAGTGCATCTCCAAAGTATAAAGCACAACTTGTTGCAAAGGGTTTTAAGCAACAACATGGTGTTGATTTCGAGGAAATCTTCTCTCTAGTGGTCAAGATATACCCTGTGCATGTTGCTTGAATCGTTGCAATGGAGGACTTAGAGTTCGTCCAAATGGATGTGAAAATTTCTTTCTTGCATGGAGATCTTACAGATGAGATCTATATGGAACAACTAGAGGGTTATGTAGTTCCTGGCAAGGAAACTCTAGTTTGTAAGCTCAAGAAGAGCTTGTATGGACTTAAATAGTCCCCTACATAATGGTACCAAAAGTTTGATGCTTCTATGAAGTCTCAAGGCTATTCTCAAAGCAATGAGGATCATTGTCTCTACACAAAGAGATGCTGAGATGGCAGCTTGATATGTTTGATACTTTATGTTGATTGCTGGGAAGTCCTCTTATGACTTGTCAATTCTCAAAAAGAAGTTGAGTCAGACATTTGATATGAAGGATTTGGGGGATGCCAAACATATTCTTGGCATGCACATTACTCGTGATAGGAGTAAAAGATGCATATATTTGTCTCAAAGTGAGTACATATCCAAAGTACTTCACAGGTTCAATATGCAGGGTGGAAAGGCATTGAGTACACCTTTACCTACATATGTGAAATTGAGCAAGGATGATTGCCCCAAATCAGATGAGGAAAAGGAATTCATGACCAAAATTCCCTATCAGTCTGTTGTTGGTAGTCTCATGTATGCTATGGTAGCTAGGAGACTAGACATTGCATTTGCAGTGGGAGTTGTGAGCAGATATATGTCTAATCCTAGCAAGAAACATTAGGAAACAGTCAAGATGATTTTGAGATATCTAAGTGGCACTAAGGACAAGTGTCTATTGTTAGTCATTAAACTTCCGACTTCAGGTTCCGAACACTATCAAGTTCAAACGTCCTTAATCATTCCTAACATTAAGTTACCTCTTAGTCACGTGGGTTCTTGGGAGTGGTAGGGGTCTGTTAGACAGAGGCCCTGTACTATTTTCCCAACTCATTACACAATCATAATTACTTTCTAGCATCTTAGCTCAGCGCGCAACTCTGAACAACTGATGATTGTTCAGTGTATTTGTCTTAGAGTTCCCGAACTAATCTTGCTATAGTGATCTGAGCAGTAGTCCGGTAACTTTTATCTAATAGAATAATCTATTTCAGTAACGAAGATCATCTAATACGTGCTTCTTCAGAGCAAACAATTATACCAAACACACATAAATACCCTGAAGTTAGGCAACTCATCGTAAGCCAACCTCAAGCAACAACTTTCCTGACAACGATCAACTTGTCACAGACTTAACAATGTCCTACTCGCACTTCATCCATTACAGATGCTAGTCTTCCTGTGATCGGAATCAACAGTGAACATAGACTACTGCATCGAACTTGGCACTTACAGAAATTACGAACACGTGAACAGTTCGGGGCTTCTGTTCACACTTCTCGTTCAGCATACAAACTGACAACAACACACTGTAACTTAAAAAAAAACACTCAGAGACACACTCAACCGTTACCGAACAGATGCGTAACTCAAGATTACTAATTTGTAACTCTGTACTATGGTGCGAATAAACGACTAGATGGAGCAGGAGACAGAACAGAACAGAACTGAGTAGAGTTTACTCTTCCCAATGGCATGCACACTTTAACAACACGCTTACAATTCCTAAAACTGGCTCTCTGCCACTCTTTTTTCATTTCCTTATATAGAAGATTTTTTACAAGGGTGCGTGAATCTTTAGTTACCTCCGCGTTTCCCGAAAGGTTCTTTTACATTTAAGACGCCTGTCCTAGTACATTTGTCCTTGTTCGGCGGCCGTCTAACACTGGCACGCACGGTGGACTCGAACCCGCAGGTTCCTATGGTTCTGCTACAAGTCCTTCTAAATACATATTTCGGGCGAGCCTAAATGTTCGGGTGATTTTCTTTTTAAGGGTTTCTATCATCTGAACTAAAGTATCGGGTTCTAATAACTGAGCGTCCGTTCTAACGGAGCTAATTGCTATGGTTTGGGTTAACAAAATTTCGGCCTGGGTATGTAAGAAGGCCTCTTGTAAATAGAATTCGTTGGATAATGCAGCGTCTCGGGATGTCTTCATTTCGGTGACTTTCTGCTGCATATCCGTGACTCGATCCTTCTGATTTCGCAGTTGGTTGTCTAATCGCTCGAGTTGCTGGTTCTGAAATTCAATCATTTTGGAATATGCATCTCGTTCTCTTCGAGCATTTGCCAGATCTTTTTGGTATTTTGCTTCCCGGGTTAATTGATGTCTCAGCATTCTGTTCACCTCATCCAAACATTCCTGAGCTCTGCGTAGTTCGTCTTGGACTTGTTCTGCTTCTCTCTGTTGGTCTTGATTCTTCTGGATGGTTTCCTGCAATTGGGCCTTCGTTTCTTTGACCAATTCTTCTAGGGATGAGCTGATGTCTTCCTTTTCTTGGAGTGCGGTCTTCAATTCTCGGATTTCTTCGTGTGCTGCGTGTAATAGCTGTTCTTTGGTGGCAAGCTGCTCCAGTGCTGCATCCCTTTGTTGTAGCACGGCCTGGTGTGCCGAAAATTGTGCTTGGAGATCTGCTAATTGTGTCTGTAATTGATGATTCTCCGCTTTTACGGCGTCGACTTCTTCTTGGAGAGGACTGATGTCGGCTTCCAGGAGGTCGACTTTATGCTGTAGGTCTTGCCGAATGGTATTTGTGACCTCGCTAATCTGTACTGGAAGTTGTTGTGAAAAGGTGATGAGCATTTGGCCCATGGCTGCGAGCTCGGAAAAGACCGAAATGGCGGGAAGGAGAAGGGGGTGTTGCGGTTGTGCGGAGGTTTGGGTTTGGATTTGGGGGGATGTCGGGGGTGAATAGTTGAGGGAAGAAGAAGAGGATTCAGAAATGGGTGGGGGGGAAGGGTTGACTGGTGGGGATTGACGACCAGGGGATGCAGTGTGAGTTCCCTGATTGTCGGGTTGGTGTTCACCTGTAGTATGGGCGGTGGTGGATTCGACGGCCTTCAGTAAGGTGTCGAGTGCGCTGTCTACCACTTTCGTTCTGATGCTTCTTCGGTGGAGACTAGTTCTATTTCGGTGTGATTCTGCTGGTCATGGTGATCGGCCGATGATTCATTGTGGATGGAAGTGGCTGTGTCGTGGAAGGTCTCTTCTTGTTCTTCGTTTTGGGTGTCCTGATCCTTTCCGGCGGATCCTTGTGCTTCGCTTTCTGAGGAGCTGATCCGAATTCGCTTATTGCGGAAGAGCTGGTTGATCTCCTCATCTTCTTCATCCTCGTCGTCGAGTGGTTGGACTGAGTCTTCGTGCCTAAGTACGGGGCCTTGGGGTGGTGGTTGTGTGGCAAGGATGGCGGGGAAGAGGAATGATATGATATGGGGAAGGCGAGAGCGCGGGGTGGTTCCCTTTTGGAGTTGCTTCACTATAGCTACACATTCTTTATGAATTCTAAGGAAAAAGTATGATGCGAAGTTCACGGGTTCTTGGGCAGCTAAATCTAAAGCGGAATAGAATGGGCGTGAGATGCCGTAGGTGCGCTTCTAAAGGTTGAGTATGGCGACTAAGAATTGCAGGGCGGATTGTTCGGGTTCGGGGCGGTAGAGAATGGCGTATTCGTTGGACGAAGAGCGGGGGAATAATTCGGTCATGCGGGCGTGGGGAATACTAGGGCCATTTTCACGGCCTTGCGGGTTGAGGCGATAGGCTTCAGCGAAGGCTTGGAAGTTGATGACTGTTCGCGAAGGGAGCGAGAGGAAGGCCCATTGGCGTTCGGTGGCGGGGGACTAAGCAATGGCGGTGATGATTTGCGCGAAGAAGGGATGGGCTTCCACTGAGTGCCAAGGCAACTCAGCGAAGTTGGTCAACCCTCTGCAACGCAGGTATTCACCTACCTCGGTAGGGATACCATCGCGGAAGGCGGCATAGTTGGCTATCGCTTCCATGGCGTTTTCTGAGGCAGACTATGAACACAGATGCAAAATGCACGAGTGCTCAGAATACTAACATACAACACAATAGCATTTTTTGGCGTTGTCGACAGAGTTAAGTAGGAACACACGGTGGGAAGGAAAAGGGGGTTGGGTATCATTATGCAGTGCGGGAATGATGCTTGTTTTCATGCAGGCGTTCGACTCGAGTGACGGGTAAGGGGGCGGCTGGTCACATAAAGATTGTACAAAACACGGCTATTTATAAAAGGGGAGAATGCAAAGAGAAAAAGATTAAACAAAACGCGGTCCACCGCCGAAAAAATTTAATTCGGGCTAGTGGCGTGGTGATATGGCCGTAGCTTCGACCCATTGATTACTTTTGGGAGTGGATTTCCGGTCAACGTAGTCAACCGAAAAGTTGCCGGACCGATTTGTTCTGAGATCTTAAAAGGGCTGAACCATCGTAGTTTGAACTTTCCTGCTGCTCTATCCGACTTTGCATTGTAGAAGAGTACGAGCTGACCTACCGAAAAGATTGGAGTTTTCAAATATCGATCGTGTGTCTTGGCTTGCCTTAGTTGTACTTCGCACATGGTTAAAAAGTTGAGCCATCGGTGCTCATCAAGGTCTCTGAGTGCGTCCATTCGGGCTATTAGCGAATCTTCCGATAGCATCTTCTGAGTGATTGCTACACGCAGACTTGGGATGACTACTTCCATGGGTGCTATTGCTTCTAAGCCATAAGCTAGTTTGAAAGGTGTCAAGCCTGTCATTACTTTATATGTAGTTCTGTATGCCCATAATACTGCAGGTAGTAGTTGATCCCATTTCCGGTGCTTCCATTATCAGTTTTTGGAGGATATTCAATAGTGATTTGTTTGTACTTTTGGCCAAACCATTGGCACGAGGGTAATATGGAGAGCTGAGTTTGTGTGTCACCTGGAATGATTGGGTGAGTACCTTCATTAATTGATTTATGAAGTGAGTACCTTGATCTTTCACCAATTCGAGTGGTAAGCCAAATCGTGGGAAGACATCATTTAGCAGACATTTTGCTACTGCAATCGCTGTAGCAGACTGTAAAGCCCAAGCTTCTACCCATCTCGTTGCGTAGTCTGTACAGGTTAGTATGTATCTGTTGTTACTGAAGACTGCTGGAGGTGTAATTGGACCGATAAAATCTAATCCCCATTTCTGAAATGGTTCGAGTGGCATAATAGGCTGCAAGGGAAAGAAGTGTCGTTGTAGTGGTTGTCTAGACCTTTGACAATTATCGCAGTGTTTGACAAATTGGGCCACATCTCTGTGCATAGTTGGCCACCAGAGACCTCCTTGCAGAATTTTCCGGTGAGTCAAATCTGTGGCAAAGTGGCCACTATTAGGGGTTGAGTGAGCCATCATGATGACTGAGTTAATTTCATGCGGAGGAACACATCGAAGTAAGATTCCGGTGTGATCTACATAATATAGCTCTCCAACAACTAACCGGAATCGGCGGCTAAAGACTGCGATTTTCCTTCGTACTGCCTTGGCTGTCTCGGGCGGAAAGCATCCTTCGGTGAGAAAAGTTAAAATCTGATCATAATATGTAGATGGTGCTTGTAATTCGGCAGTCTCATCGGTCAGTGGCTCAGAACTATAGATCGCTGGATTCGTGACATCTATGCCTATTGGAGCTTCACCGGAATCTAGACAAGATAAGAAATCTGCTAAGGCATGTGCATTTCCAGGTCGGTGAATGACTTCATAGTCGAATTCCTGCAAGAGTAGCACCCATCGTGCTAATCGTCCGCCTAAATGTTGCTGTCTTACTAGATAGACGAGGGCAGCATGATCCACATGAAAGGTGAATTTCCGGCCTAGTAGATAATGTTTGAACTTTTTGATGGAATAAATTAATCCTAGACATTCTCTTTCGGTGGTAGAATAGTTCTTTTCTGTAGGTGCAAGCCTTCTGCTGGCATAATAGACAGGACGAAACCACTTATGTGTTTGCTGCATCAGAATACTGTCGATCGCAATATCTGAAGCGTCGACAAAAACATGGAACGGATTGTCCCAGTCCGGTGGTTGTAAGATTGGTGCCTGCGTCAATAAATACTTGAGTCGATCAAATCTGTTTTGGCATTCTTGAGTCCATTCGAACTGTCGGGGAGTTTTGGTGATTAGTCTGTTCAGTGGTACAGCCATATGAGCAAGCCACCGTAAGTGTTTGCCATGCCACCGTACTTGACCCATGAAGCGCATTACTTCTTTCGGAGTAGCGGGTACTGGGGCTTCTAAAATTGCCAAAATCTTATTTGGGTCTACTTGGATACCTTGGGCAGATACAATATGACCAAGTAGTTTGCCACATGAAACGGCAAACACAGATTTGCTTGGGTTAAGGCAAAGTCTGTACTCTCGGCACTTTTGAAAACAGCATCGTAGATGAAGCAAATGGGCCATCATCTTCCCAAAAATCGAGAAATCATCGAGATATACTTGCATAAACGAAGTGAGATAAGGAGAGAAAATCTCCTGCATACATTGCTGAAAGGTGCTTGGTGCATTTCTTAATCCAAACCACATTACCGTACAAGCAAAGACACCCCAATTGGTAATGAAGGCAGTTTTTGGTATATCCTCTTCAACCATTCTAACTTGATTGTAACCACTGTATCCGTCTAAGAATGAATACATTTCGTGACCTGCTACCCTATCAAGCATGGTATCCAGAAAGGGGATCGGGAAAGGATCTGGTATGGTTGCTGCATTTAATTTCCGATAGTCTACACAGATTCGCAGTTGCTTATTTTTCTTTGGCACAATCACAGTTGGTGAGATCCATTCAGCATGTTCTATTGGTACGATGAATCCGACCTTTAATAATCTATCAAGTTCGGCTTTTACCTGTGATGCATAATTGGGATTCATCCGGTAGCTGGGCTGCTTATTTGGTTTAGCTTCAGGCTTCAACATGACTCTGTGCTGATAGATGCGCGGATCTAATCCTTTCATATCTTTGTAATCCCATGCAAAGACGTCTGAGAATTCGCGAAGTAATTGAATCAAATAAGCTTTAAATGTTTCCGGTAAGTTTTGCCTTATCTTTACAGGTCGTGGATGGTCTTCGTCTCCTAGATTGTACGTGGTCAACTGGTCTTCGGGGACATAAAACTGTTGCGGTTTCTCTGTATCGTCTGTTGACTTGAACAACGATCGTAATTCATCGTCATGTGTTGAGACAGTATCTTCCTGCTTAGTTTTTTCAGTGATCGGTACCATTGTACAAACTGAAGTGCTCCAGTCCTCTATCACGGACTGTAGATCAACAGTCCCTAAGGTCATTAAATCAGCGTTATTCTTCAGAAATTCCTCTTCTTCATCATCTGATAGTCCATCTAACATGTGGACTGGTTCAGCAAAATATGGTCTGGCGTGAAGTTTGCAAGGTTGTATAGCATCTAATTTTACCACATATCTACGGTTGGCATCTTTGAACGTGAGCTCTTGTGCAGACCAGTCTTGTATTACCTTCGCATGCTTCAGCCAAGGTCGACCGAACAGAAGGTGGTAATCCAAAGTGGATTCCGGTAGATCTAGTATAACAAAGTTCATTTTGAAGGTCGTACCTTGTAAAGTAATGGGTACATTTCGCACAAGTCCTACGGGATGGACTCTAGATTGATCTGCCATTCTGACAAAAAATTGAACTGGTTCGATTTCGGTCCATCCTAACCTATTGCATAAGGCTGTAGTCGCAATGTTAACACCAGAGCCTCCATCAATCAATACCTGCGTAATTTTATGATTCTTATACCATACTGTAATCAAGGGAACTGAATGATCAACCGTAGAATCAGGTTCCGGTTGCACTGCTGCTGTTGCCGGAATACAAGAAGGTACCGGACTGAACTGTTGCTGGAACTGTTGTCGAATTCCAGGTACCAATGCCAGTAGTTGGCCTAGGGGCAGGGTGATAGATGCCTTGGATAAAATTTCCCAGGCCTGTTGAGATTGGTTGTCCTGTTCCTTTGAACTTGAGGTCTCTGCCGATGCCGAAGTATCTACTGTCATGTCTACTGCTGATGATGGCTCCGCTGTTGCTTCCTTTTGTTGTGTTCCTTCCTTTGTCGATGAAGCCCGGGTCACCGGAATAGGTTCTGGAAACACTGGTGGTTCTGTTGCGGTCCAGTGACTAGCCTTATTATACATCCTATGTTGTTCTCGTGTCCCAGGTTCGAATAATTCTGCTGCCGACTGTAATTGTTTACCGGATCGGGTCTGGACTGTAGCAGTCTGTGTTTCTACTGGTGTGATTTGTACCATGTTGGCCATTGGGTTTTGCCGCTCCTTCTTCCTTTGATCATACTCAGCTGCATCTTTGCAAAATCTTCTAATGTGTCCGAATTCACCACAAAAATGACAGCGTGGTGGTGGTAAATTGGGATCTTCCGGTGGTGGTCCGTTCTGCCAGCGGTTTGCATTATAGTTGTTGTTCCTCTGTCCTCGGTAGTTCCGATATCCTTGTGGTTGATTATTTCTCAGTTGCGGAGGTACATAGTGATTCGCTGGCTGTCCATGTTCTTGAATAACAGCATTGACTGTTGCTGTTCCCTGTATTCTGGCATTGTAGACACAGTTTTCGGTGGTGTGTCCGGCAGTGTTGTAGATAGCGCAGAATGTTTGATTTAGTGCACAAGTGGCACTGGTATGACCTGAATTTTTGCATGTGACGCAGTATACTTGTCTGGTTATATCTTCAGCCGTATTTTTGTTTGTTTTTAACCACTCCAGATTTTCTGTAAATCCACCGACTTTGGATTCCAGTTGCAGAGCCATGGCAATGACTGCATCCAGCGTCATAGCTCCGACACATCTTATGATCATGATCTGCTTTAGTTGTGGGGTTAATCCATTGATGAACCACTGAGTGATGACATCATCAGGTAAGTTAGCGTGGGCCTGTGGTATCTGTCGTAAGTGTGTCCTAAAGAGTGTAGCATACTCCTGGACAGTCTGATTTGCTTTCTGTCGGTTGTTCTGTAAATAATCAAAGATTTCGGCGGGATTCTTCTTTAGCCTGAATCGTTGCAGAAAAGCATCTCGTACTGATTCATAGGTACCGAAATGATTAATGTCATATTTCGTAAGCCATCTGGATGCTTCATTGACCAGTGTAGATTGAAAAACAATGGCCTTATATGCCTGATCCGGTGGATGGTTAAGAACTGCATAACTGATCTCGAAAGTGCGTACGTGGGCATCCGGATCATCTTCTGGGAATCCACCGAATTTCGTGTATGTCACTCCTGTTGGAGGCGACCTTGGCTGACATTGCTGTTGTTGTCCGTTCATTGTGAGTGTATTAGGCCTGTCTTCTGTATCTTGAGGTTGATTGGTTGAACTATCGGAACTTGTATCGCCGGATGGCATGCTTTCCAGTGTGCTGTTTTTGCTTAGGATGCTTCGGATCTCTGCTTCGAACAACTTTCCTTCCTTCTGGATGTCCAGTATCCGAAATCTTTCTTCCAAGCACGATGGTTGGGCTGAAGATTCCGCAAAAAATGCTAAGCCTTCGCCGGCAATTGGTGATTCTATCACCGGAATATCACCGGAATGAACTGAAATTGTGCTAGAATGCAGTGTTTTTCCGCTCTTACCGATTTCTTTTCCTAGAGTATTTCTGATCGTGGATAACTCTGAATCTTTATCCAAGATTGTTAAACTGGTTTCCAGCGGCGTCTTGGTAGATTCTGGAATTACTATATCTTTGATAGGCTGGGTCGAAGTAGCACCAGAATGTACCAAAGGCGTTGATCGTTCCACCGGAATATGACCGGAATCAATTTTAACGTCCTTAACTTGCTTGACCACTGGGTCAGACCGCGTTATACCTTCTTCTCCTAGGGTTGTCTTTAGCACTTTACGTGTTCCAGTCTTATGGTTGTTAGGATACGTTCCGCCAGACCGAGTAACCGGCATGTATCATTGCATAGTAACACTATCTGAGCAGTTGGCAACAATCTGGCTCTGTTGCAACCGTCAGTCAATCGAACAATAAACGTGATGTTTGATTCTGACAAACTGCTAGCACTCTAATGCCACTTTCCCACAGACAACGCCAAATGTTAGTCGTTAAACTTCCGACTTTAGGTTTCGAACACTATCAAGTTCAAATGTCCTTAATCATTCCTAACATTAAGTTACCTCTTAGTCACGTGGGTTCTTGGGAGTGGTAGGGGTCTGTTAGACAGAGGCCCTGTACTATTTTCCCAACTCATTACACAATCATAATTACTTTCTAGCGTCTTAGCTCAGCGCGCAACTCTTAACAACTGATGATTGTTCAGTGTATTTGTCTTAGAGTTCCCAAACTAATCTTGCTATAGTGATCTGAGAAGTAGTCCGGTAACTTTTATCTAATAGAATAATCTATTTCAGTAATGAAGATCATCTAATACGTGCTTCTTCAGAGCAAACAGTTATACCAAACACACATAAATACCCTGAAGTTAGGCAACTCATCGTAAGCCAACCTCAAGCAACAACTTTCCTGACAACGATCAACTCGTCACAGACTTAGCAATGTCCTACTCGCACTTCATCCATTACAGATGCTAGTCTTCCTGTGATCAGAATCAACAGTGAACATAGACTACTGCATCGAACTTGGCACTTACAGAAATTACGAACACGTGAACAGTTCGGGGCTTCTGTTCACACTTCTCGTTCAGCATACAAACTGACAACAACACACTGTAACTTAAAAAAAAACACTCAGAGACACACTCAACCGTTACCGAACAGATGCGTAACTCAAGATTACTAATTTGTAACTCTGTACTATGGTGCAAATAAACGACTAGATGGAGCAGGAGACAGAACAGAACAGAACAGAACAGAGTAGAGTTTACTCTTCCCAATGGCATGCACACTTTAACAGCACGCTTACAATTCCTAAAACTAGCTCTCTGCCACTCTTTTTTCATTTCCTTACATAGAAGATTTTTTACAAGGGTGCGCGAATCTTTAGTTACCTGCGCGTTTCCCGAAAGGTTCTTTTACATTTAAGACGCCTGTCCTAGTACATTTGTCCTTGTTCGGCGGCCGTCTAACACTATGCTTAGGTAGAGGGAAAGCATCCATTATTGGTTACACAGATTCTGACTATGCTGGTTCTGTAGACAATCGTAAGTCTACATCAGGGTACATTTTTCATTTTGCTGGAGGTGCTATCTCTTGTAGATCTCGTCTTCAACAATGTACAACTGTTTCCACCACAGAAGCATAGTATGTTGCAGCAAGTGAGGCATGTAAGGAAGCATTGTGGCTTCCTCGTCTTGCTTGTGATAGCGGTATACCTCAGCATGTACCTTGTTTGCTCACTGACAGTCAGAGTGCCATTGCTTTGGCTAAGAATCCGGTCTATCATGCAAAGACCAAGCACATTGAGGTGAGATATCGCTTCATTAGAGATTTCTTAGCCATTGAGCACATTATTCTTGAGAAGGTGCACACTCGAGATAATGCTCCAGATGCTTTAACTAAAGCTCTACCACAGGATAGCTTTCGACACTGTTGTCACTTGATGGGGGTTACTTGATTCTTGATCTTACATAGTCACTTGTATACTGTGTAACATGCCCATCAGGTGGGAGGTATAGTTTGTATACTTACACTCAAGTATTCTTTATCATTCTTTATTTTTCTCCCATAGTTACTTTGGCCATATTGGCCTTTAGTGGGAGATTGTTATCATTAGTGTCCATGTGAAAGGCCAAATGGCCACCGGACACTTCTTTGTATATGTTCTTTAATAAAACACATAGTGGTTTGGTCAGCCACGGACTGGAAGTTTTTTATCGCATTTGTAAGACCTAAGAGGTCTATCTTCGTGCTCCCTGTGTTTTGTGCTTTATGCGTATTCTACGGTCTTTGTGTGGAGTACTGTATGCGGCCTTAGGAGGTCCGTTTTCTACTCCGATATCGTCGTGGAGCTCTCAATAAGGAGAGCGCACTGTGGTGCACTGCCATCGAATTACTTCAATACATGCATAACTTGATCCATTCACAAGAGTTTTAATGATTTTTCTGGCCAAGGTCCGTAGCATGAATGTGGTATGGCCGGTTTTTAAAGCGATGTAAAAATGGCTAGTCCATCCAAATTTAAACTCCTACCTTCCTTTTCAACTTAGATTAAAAAAAAAAACCATATCCATGAAATTAAAAAGAGGGGTCTTTAGGTTGCGATCATGCCATCTTTTCTATCAGTTTTGCATTGCTTGTAGAAGCAAAAAACTCTCATAGTTGTCAACATCAAGATCATGCAATGTATCCAGACAATGCCCCAAAGATTCTTCAAGCAGGAGTCAATGTTGTTGTTGGTATATTTAATCAATGATATGTGCGAACACACGAGGACCGCCGGGGCACTACTTTCCCTCTTTAAGAGGTTTTTTTTCCCTAGCTTGTATATATGCCTATAACCCTAACTGGCCATTTATCTTTGTACATTCTAGTGCTAATACATTCAGTATTGTGTGTTATGCTCCAAGCTTCTTCTTATTCCTTGTTTGCCTGCTTCCGCAGGCTTCGAACTCCAACAATTGGTACTCAGTGCAAGTTGCCGCTTCATCTAGGGTGTCGTCGACACCCCTTTGTCCATAGTCTTAGAATCATCGAAATTGTGATTTGAGCTCATTTCGGCCTCTGAATGCACAATGCTTGTGGAGGAAATTTTGTCCTTTTGTGGCAAAGATATATACAGGTTTTGGTTTGTTAATATAAGCATCTCGAAGTCTACCAAAGGTTTAGAAGAACTTGACAAGGTAGTTTTGTTCAACTTTTTGAGATACAATCATTTTTTTGCATTACGGTATTTTAGTCAGTGGCCATGTCTGAAAGCAATGATGTATTCCGTATGTTGGCTATTGAGGATACGGTGGATGGTACCAATCACCCATTATGGGCTTGTATGCTTGATCATGTATTGGTTGCAAAAGGACTATAGAATATTGTGCAAGGTGTTGAAAAACATTTGAATTACACTTGCAAACACAATTGATGAAGGTGATGCAGATGACATTGAAGATGGCGATATTCTTCATATTCCTATTCGTGTTGTAGTTCCTATTGCACCTATTGCAAAGCAAATTTGTTGGGATGGCAAAGATGCTCAATCACATGCATTGATAGCCTTTGTCTATCAAATGTGCCATTATTCCTCACATTCACTCTTGCAGAATAGCTAGAGATGCTTGGGATACACTTACCACTTTATACCAGGCAAGGAATGAAGCTCGTGTTGCTTACCTCCATAGTCGGAGAGTGAGCAATGAATGAAGGAGATTCCATGGACAATTTTCTCACTAAGATGAAAGATTTGAAGGAACAATTGATTTCTGTTGATGATGTCTTGCCTAATAGTTCACTTGTGAAAACTGTTGTGAATGGTCTTCCTGATTCATATCAAAGTTTTGCTTCTACTCTTTGTTTGTGATGAAAGGCAATCCAAATGCCTTAACATTTGAGGAGTTTGTCTCTGTTCTATTGTAGGAAGATCAGTCTAGGAAGAACAAGTCCATTATGTGTGTTGCAGATCACACTTTCTTGGCTAGTCAAAAGGCCAAAGATAAATGGAGCTCTTCCATTGATAAGAGAAATCTGCTCATTCTACACAATTAGAGAAGGATGACACAGATGAAAAGAAAACAAAAAAGTAGAAATTGTTTTGCAAATACTGTAAAGGAAATGATCATGTCATAAAGAGTTGTCCAAAATTGGCTGCTAAAGAGGCAAGGAAGAAAGAGACTTGAATGGTTGTTGAAGAGGCCTCTACACCCAAAACAGAGTCTGCTAATCTTGTGCAGAATGAAGAAAGGGCATTTACCACTATTTACACTTATGATCCATCTTCTCATGAATAAGTATGTCTACAATAAACTCAGATGTTTGATACTTTGATAGTGGGGCGACTTACCTCGCAATGCAATTTCTTCACTTCACTCAAGTCGGCCCCTATAGGGAACATTGTTACATGCACCAACAACTCTCTTATCCTATTATGGGAGTTGGTAAGATCATTCTGACTACTATTGATGGTAGTACTTTTACATTGTTAGATGCTTTATTTGTGCCAGGGATCAAGAAAAAGCTATAATTAGTTTTAGCATTAGCCAAGATTGGCTTGATTGTGAAATTGTTGATGATAGATGTACATTTCACGATCTGTCGAATGGTGATGTCATTATTGCTTCTATCATTTTATGTCATTGGTTGTATAAGCTCATAGACTATGAAAAATATGTGAATGATTGAGCATGTGCAGTACATGATTCTCAGGCTTTTTCAGATGCAAAGCTTTGGCATGCATGCTTTGGTCATCTGAATTTTGCTAGTTTGCTACGCCTATGGAAATCTGAAATGGTGTCCTCTCTGCCCAAATTTGAGGCACCTGGTAAACATGCATATGAAGGTTGTATTTTGGGCAAAGTGCAACGTTCCTCCTTCCCAAAAGATGGTTTAGTTCGAGCTACTTAGAAATTCCAGCTTGATCATAGTGATATTTGTGGTCTTATGTAGACACTCTTTTGGAAACTATCTTTACTTTGTGACTTTCATTGATGATTTTTCTAGGCATGCATGGGTATATCCATTGAAACCAAAGTCTGAAGTGTTTATGTGCTTCAAACAGATTTTGGTTTTGGTTGAAAATCTTTCAGCATTTAAAATGGGCACCCTCTATTTTGATCGAGGGGGGGGGGGGGATATTTTTGGTTGAACATGGGATAGAACATCAGTGTATAGTGTCATATAGACCTCAACAGAATGGAGTTGCTAAATAGAAGAACATCACACACATGGAGATGATGAGGTGTATGGTCAAGAGTCAGGCTTTACCACATGGTTTCTGGCTTGAGGCTATTATGCATGCAGCATATGTACTTAACAGGTGTCCCACTAAAGCATTGTAGTATATCACTCCATATGAGGCTTGGCATGGTGGTTAGCCATTTGTTGCTTCCTTGCATGTTTTTGGTTGTTTGGCATATGCATTAGTGTCTGAACAACAACACAAGAAATTGGATGATAAAGTAGTGAAATGTATTTCTGTTGGGTACAATTCTAAAAGCAAAGGCTATTGTCTGTATCATCCATCACCTGCGCACGCAAAAACATCGAGAAACTTTTGCTCTGATACCAGTCTTACCCCCTTTTGTTCCATCACTACTCGTTGAGCTCACGGAAGCCTCACAAAAGCTCACACAGAGATTCGTTTTTCTGTTCTCCACCCTGCCACCGAGTTCCTTCAAGTCTTACATAGTGAGTCCCTCTCTTGAAGTCTCACATGAGAGTTCTAATTGACTCTCCTCAAAAGTCCTCTACCAAGTAGGGCAAGATGCCCCAAGTGATTCCATGTTGCATATGTACCATCTCAATTAAGAAGTTGTGCATCCATGATGTGATAAGAATTAGTTTCTTCAAAAGGTGAAAAAAAAGAGACCTACATGGAAAGAAAAAAGACCTAAGCATGTGAAGTCACTTAAAAACAGGCTCGATGAAATGAAAATTTCTCTGTCTCTCTCTCTCTCTCAACTTCATGATAAAGAGCTAGAGTTTAGAGTTAGAGCCGAGGAAAGAGAAAGAGCTACTCTCCAAGAAGAGAGACAAAATAAAAAACACAAATATTAGTGGGCATGATCAATATTGAAAACTCCAATAGGATAGCTTCAATACCATCAATTAAAAATCATGAGAAATTCTATCCAAGACTAGATCTAGAGAGAAAAAGATTAGACATGTGTAGGAGAATGAGTGAGATTGCTCAACACTTGTTAGAGAAGACACCTAATTCTCTCTCTAATACAAGAATACCAAATCATTCTTATCAAATCAAATCCAATCATTCACAATTATAATCCCTCTAAGGTGTGCACTCCAAAATCACCATTATAGAGTGGAAAAAGAAAGTTGGTACACATAGAACCACACACAACCTCTCTAGAAGCAGTAAAATAGCTTCAACCTAAAATGCACTAGGATTTTGAGATGAATCCCATTGAAACCAATCCTATGTGAACCTCTCAAGAAATTGTGCAACCAATTCAACCTGAAGTTCTAGAAGAGGATGCAAAGCATGAGGAAAAGCATGAAGAAGAGCCAAAACATGTGCCTATATTGCTAGAGTGAGAAGAGGATATTGACTCAACATCCCAAATATTGTTGATTCTTGCAAGGATAAGTTCTGGCATGAATACAAGAGGAGAAATGGAAGAAGTGGTAGGTTTCAAAACCTCCCTTCACTAAGCTACATGCAAGAGCATTCACAACCATGAATGATCTAGATGTCCGAAGCTTTGGGCCTATCAATGAAGAAATGTTTGAATGTGATAATGCTAGTATAAATATCTTATCGAGGTATTTAGACCAACATGAAGACACATTAATGTAAAAATGAACACACTCCTTCATTTGAAGAAGAGTGATCCAAATCTTTCTCAAGAACACTAGCTTATTTAAAGAATGCTAAAGTGAAGTGCATGCTTGCAGTTGAAAAATTGATCAAGTTAACAACCTCACTAGTTGGATGACATAGCTAGGAAAGTAGATCTAAATCCCAAAAAAAGGAATATGGACACTCAAGCCAAGCAGATACCTCTAGATAAGGTAGGTGAGTACAATGAAGGAGATGAGGGGAATACTTGTAATTTTATCATCTTCAATGATATCATCATTGAATCCATTATTGAATCAAGGGCAGGTGTAGCGGTTGCTACCAAGTCCTTGTGGATCAAATGGGGCAAGCCAACATTAAGGTCAACTAGATGAATTACAACTAGCAGATGGACATATGGACAAACCTTTAGGACTGCTAGAAGGTATAACCCTAAGCACCTGTGGTGTAGAGTTTGAGCACACTCTCACCATTTGTGACTTTGGAAAGGTGAGCAATATGGGTTTTTATTAGGAATAACTTTCCTATGTCAACTATAAGTCGTGCAAGATTAGGGTTGACATATAGTAGATTCAAGGCACAAAAATTCAAATATACTTTATAATCCATTCACATAGAGACATGCCACCACTCCGGTGGAAGGACATCCATTTAAATGCAAATGATTTAGTAGAAAGTGATCCCTCTAGTAAGTTTGTAGAATTAATATTGGAAGCATGTGGACACCCATTTATATATGTGTCAAGTTGCTTAAAGTCAAGAAGCCAAGAGTAGAAAGAAAAAAAATGCTTACATTGGCACAAAAGGCAAGGGTCATGCTAGAGGAAGTAGACACATAAGGCACAAGGGTATGTGAATCAAGGCAAGAATGGCACGTGTGTAAATAACTGTTATTGATTCATATTTTCAGACATCAATAATTTTTCAAATGTCAGCACACTGATTCTTATCACCACATTTGTACATAATGCCAAACATTACATCTAAAACCAGTCAAAGCTACTAGAAAACTATAAATAGAGCTAGAGAGCTCATTTTTGAGGTTGGACTTACGAGAGCTTGTATTGCAATGGATTGTTTTTGCAATAGAGATCAATCTCTTTACATTGTTCATCTTTTTTGTCTCTACCTTGTGTGTGTGTGTGCGTGTGTGTGTGGATCTTGAGTGCTTCTCACATTTACCGTAATGCACATCATTTGGTCATGAAGGTTTGTACAAATCAGGCTGCAATTGTACATTGTCAACATTGTTTCGGAAGGTTCTTCCATACTCAACCTAAGGTTTTATTGAGGGATGCTCCAAATGGTTGTATCGATGATTGAAAGAAAAAAGCAGAGGTCAAGTTATGGAACAAGATATTACAAAAAAATGTTGGCATTAGGATGTAGCACAGTTGTTGCCTAATGGATAGTCTATCATTTAAAGACTAGAGGAAATGAGGGATCAACTTGTTTCAATGCCAGATTTTGTAGAGAAATAACAAATGAGTAGACCAAACAACAATGTATTATATCAAATACAAATTACGAAGAGCAAAGTGCGATATTATGTGGGAACGACACTTAGACACTCACATCTTTGACTTCTTCAGGAGCTGCTACACACACCTTTTTGGTCATAGAATCAAAGGAACAATTAGGATATTCTTCAAGTAGAGAAGATACCACCATGATGACGAGACACTTAGGAAAATCTTTCGATAGATCCATTGAAATGTATTGAGAGAGACTCGTATACAACAACAATACACAAAGCATGCTAGCATCCATGTTCAAAGTGCTAGACCTTCAGGTTTTCCTAGGGACATCTGCATGAACTTTGCAAACACCAACCTAGGAGGCAAGCAATGATCATAAACCACAATCAGCATGAGTGTTAGGATATTCTTATGGGGGGAATGGGTTGATAGGATGTCCTTGTCCTTTACCAATCACATCTTCTCTCGAAGGTCCCATAGATTTGGCACTCTGCACATAACACGACCTTACACATGCATGCAAAGCAAATTTCTTCGTATCCACAAATTACAACTCCGACTGCTTTTATCATATCTTCCTATGAGCTCATGTGATGCTTTCTATTTTGAAAACTAATACTTTGCCTCTATATATCTTTTAGAGTGACTCTTGCATCCCCTTGATGCTCAAGTGCACTCATCTTTGCATGCATGCTTGTGAAGCTTACCATATGACACACTCTTCCTCTCTACTAGCTCTCAATTTCTTTCCACTACTCTTCCCTTCTCATATATTGCTCTCTCATGCAGGTGTATGTATATCTATCTGTATATATATTAGGATGGCTCCTTATGCCTCATTATGAAGGGGCAAAGAATCTGATCTACTGAGCTCCTTGAAGATGTTGCCACTCTTGAGCCTCCATAATGTACCATCATTATTCATGTTGCTGCTATCATATCTCAACTTTTGCATGATCAAGATGTGGTCTGTCAAGACTAGCTCATTTGACTAAAAAGATGTTGTAGATGGAAAATTATTTTTTGTGTCATGAAGGATGGGATCTAGTTAAGGAGAAGGAAAATGTAGTGGAATCAATTAGGGACCACTAAAGATTGAAAGGGAAAATTTTTGAGATATCAAGCTCAACATGTGATGATCTAGGATGACACGTATCATTTTTTCATTTCTATGACATGTATAGTGGTCACACCTATATATGTTAGGGACAAATGTGATGGCACATTTGTCTCTTGCCAGCTCACTCATTCGTGGACATTAGATTTTTTTTCTTATGTACTGGTCTTTATATATTGCGCTAGTTGTACTCTTGTTTTTAGGTCATTCTTGTACATTCCTTTTTATGTAATAGAAGAAGAAGAAGAAGAAGAAGAAGAAGAAGAAGAAGAAGCAGAAGAAGAAGAAGAAGAAGAAGAAGAAGAACAAGAAGAAGAAGATCATTCTTCCTTGCATCAATCTGAGTGTGTGCTTCCCTTTGATTGTGAGAGTATGTGTGTGAGCTCTCTTCCTTATCTCCTTCCTCATGACATAGTATCAGAGCCAGCGTGGCTGTAGAGAGCTCGTGGAGAAGGCCAACCGTGAAGAGTACGTGAGAAGGCGTGAAGAAAGCGCGATTCACAAATGACCTCAGATTGCTACAAAAATTGGCATGAAGGTAGAAGATCTCAAAATATTTTCAAGAGTTATCCCTTTAGGGTCACTTTTTTTTGTCAGATCAACATTTTGGAGCCATCTCAACCTCCATTTTGAGCCCGTAAGGTGGGGCCCATAGAAAAACCAGGTCAGTTTGCAAAACTATAATTTGTGTCCTGTTCAGCAACACTCATACCAGATCCAGAATTTCAAGCGATTTAGTGTACTATTGATACACAAAAATTGTGTTTTTATGAGATCGAATTGTCGCATCATAGTGCTCCAATACTCAAGCATAGGTGCTGCTTGTAATGAATTGCAGTGTTATGAATCGCATCATAGTGCTACATTGAAGGAGAGAACAAAAATGCTCCAAAGTTACCAGAGAAGAATCAGACTACAGACCAGTTAAGAGCATATAAGGAATGGAATCAAGGAGCATGAAAGGTAATGCATTGTCTATCTGTTAGCATGCAGGATAGCATGATTGGGCACATACATGAGGATGCCAAGACTCCGAAAGAGACTTGGAATAGTTTGGTCACATTGTATGAGACCAATACAAAGGCACGAAAATTGCAACTCAAGAACGAGCTACATACTTGGAGAAGAAGGGCATGTCGGTAAGTGACTACACCCTAAAAATCAAAAGCATATGTGATTCACTTGCATCTATTGGCATGAATAGTTGATGATGATAAGGTGGAAGTGTGCCTCTGTGGTTTAGGAGCTGCATATAAGTAGTTCAGAACTTCTATACAAACTAGAGAAAATATTCCAAATTTTGCTGATTTGGTATTCATGCTGATTATTCAAGAAAAGAATTTTGGTGAGGATTCAAACCCCCAAGGAAAGCCCAGTTCTGAGTAGGTATTCTAGTCTCACAGATGAAGAGGTAGACATAGAGATTTTGGAAGTGGAAGAGGAAACAATAACCAAGACCAAGGTCAACAACAGAATCATGCAGGAGGAAGAGGATTGTTTTGAGGCAGGGGAGCCAAAGAGGTTGCAGAAATTTCCAAAGAAATGATTCAGGTAATGATAGTAAAGGATGCTAGAATTGTGGTAAACCTGGACACTTTGAACATGATTGCAGGTTGAAGAATCAAAATAATAGAAGGCAACAAAACAACTATGCATCCACAAGTGCATATGGTCCTGAGAAGCTATTCATGGTTCAACATCACATGATGAATACGATGTCTGTTGGTGTTTCAAAATCGAATGATAATGTCTAGTATGTTGATTTAGGTGCTTCAAATCACATGACCAATCATGCAGAATGGTTTAGTATTTTGCAAAAATTGTCAGTTCGTGGATATGTTGAAACAGGTGATAACACATCACACCCTATTGAGCATACAGGAAACATAGCATTGTCTATGGAGGATGGGAAGGTAAAACATCTTGCTGATGTGTTGCATGTTCCAAATATAACAAAGAATCATGTTTCTCTTAGACAAATGTTTGACCAAGGATTACAAGTCAGGTTCAATGCTCATGGGTTATATGTAGAAGAATAAAAACGGGATGGAAGATTGATTGACAAAGGAAACAAAATGGGTAGGATGTTCACCTTGTTGGAGAAACAATCACTAACTGGACATATATTTGAAGGTCAAATCTTAGGAAGAAAACCCCATGCCTATGTGAAGGGACAAATTCACAACTGTGTTATACTTGTAAAGTTAGTTCACTTTAGTTCTAGAAGTTTTTAAAAAATCACGAGAATACGAAAATCTATATAAGTTAGTTTGTATCAACTGACGCGGCATGTGAGAGAGAGAGAGAGAATAGAGAGAAGAAGTAGAAGAAGGAGTTCATTTTATACGACTGTGTATAGTCGGGATTCTCTGAGTGAGAAAGCATCTGTAAAACTTCTGAGTTTTCATAGCTATGAGAAAGAACTGAGTAAAGTTCTGTGTATGAGTCTCTCTCCATCATCTCCATAATTACCTACTGTGTGATGAGTTAAAAAGATCAAGTTTTCCAAGCAACTCGATGCCTGGCATCGAATCTCTGTTGATAAGTCATATTTTCATTTATCCTTTTCATTCAGTACTGAAGTGTTTGAAAACATGATGTTGTTGGAGCAACTTGATGTCTGGCATCGAATTCCAGTTGATAAGTCATATTCTAAGTGTGCATGAAATCACCTATAGTTTTGGTGTCCAAAAGATCAAGATTTTATGCGGGAAGTCGATGCCCGGCATCGAATCCCTGTTGAAAAGTGGCCAAAAACATCCCAAGTCGATGCTCGGCATCGAATTCTTGTTACAAGTCGATGCTAGGCATCGAATTCTAATTTTAAACAGGCGCTCTTACTATAACAGGAAAGATTTCCAGTTTTGGAAGGTCATACAGGGTCATCTTGTGAGAGCCATAACTAGAGTTTTAGAGATCCGTTTGATGCATATGATAGCTTGTTGGAAAGCTCTACTCTTCTAGTTTCAGCCTATAAAGTTTCATGGAGAAATAATACTTGAGCTAGGAGAAATTAGCAAAATACTGAAGGTATGTCATTTCAGTGACTAGGAATTTCTGTAGAAGCAAAGTTCTCACTTTAGGCTATCATTTCTCAAAGTTTGGAGTGGCAATGAGTTAATGGTGACCATAGAGGTGTTCTAGTGTCACATTAATTCATTTCTTGTGGTGTTTCATACATCAACACACCTTAAATGTGAAAATTCCTAAAATGAATGTAGCCATGTTTGCAAAAGGTGTAGGAATCATCGCTGATATAGAGATTTGGCACAAATGGATTGGACATGCAAACTTGCAAAGGCTGAAATTGATGTAGTCAAAAGGAGATTGTCCATGGACTACCAAATTTCAAGGTTGTAGAGATGCAAAAGGTATGTGCAACATGTCAATTCAGAAAACAATCAAGAGCATCGTTTCCACATGACAAGCATGTTAGTGAGAACATACTAGAAATAGTACATACAGATGTTTGGGGTCCTACAAAGACCACATCTATGGGCAATTGCAGGTTTTATGTTACTTTCATTGATGAACATACACGAAAAGTGTGGGTATATTTCATGAAAGAGAAGAGTGAGGTGTTCACTCACTTCCAGATTTTTAAAGCTATGGTGGAAAAGCAGACAGGGAAGTATATTCAGACATTAAGATCTGATGGAGGAGGTGAATAAATGTCAAATGAGTATAGCAATTTTCTAAAAAATCATGGAACTTGGCATCAATTTTCATGTAGGTACACACCACAACATAATGGCATTGTTGAACACAAAAATAGACATATTGCAGAAATAGCAAAAGCCTTGATGACTGAGAAGAATATGCCTCATTGTTATTGGGCAGAAGTTGTTCATAATATTGTATACATCATGAACAAAACTCCGAATGTTGCTGTACATCAAGTTACACCTGAAGAAAAGTTTACAGGTAAAAAGCCAAACTTATCACATCTGAAAGTTTTTGGTTGTATTGCATATGTACATGTTCTAGATGAATTGAGGAAAAAGCTTGCTCCAAAAGCAGAAAAGTGTGTCTTCATTGGATACTCCCTTGAACAAAAGGGATATAAATGTTATAACCCACTCAGACGACAGGTGAAGGTGAGCAGAAATGTGGTATTTGATGAAATGTCAAGACAAAGAAAATGCTAAAAAATCAAGGGCAAAATCTCAAGCTTTGAGTGGACCGGATGCATCATCAAGCAATAGATCCAACTCAAATCCATGGAGTGGAAGATTGCATGGACATTTGAGTCCAGCAAATTCATCAAATATATCCAAGAAAGGTAAAGAAAAGCTTTTTGTTGGTCCTAAAACATGTGCAAGTTTTGAAGACATTGATGGAGATTCAGGCGGTTCAAAAAAGAGCCTTGATGAGGAACTTGGATTGCCCTCTGTGAAGACTCCAGGAGTAAGAAAGGGACATGCATATGATACAAGGAGAAGTGACCCAGGACTACGATTGGGAGGATAGAGAATTGAGTGCGACGATTGACATATGATAGTCACATGGCTTGTCATTGTGCCTACATGACAAAGGTAATACAAGATGTTGAACCTTCTTGTTTTGAAGATGCAATTTGCAGATTGGGAAAAAGCTATGGATGAGGAGATGGCTGCACTTTATGGAAACGATACATGGAAGCTGGTTCCATTGCCACAAGGAAAGAAATCCATAGGCCACAAGTGGGTTTACAAGGTAAAGCACAATGCTGATGGTAGCATAAGTAGGTATAAAGCACGTTTGGTAGCAAAAGGATATGCACAGACTTAATGGCATTTATTATGAGGAAACATTCAGCCTTGTAGCTAAAATGTCTAGTGTTAGAACACTTGTTGCATTAGCTACAACAAAAGGATGGACATTGCATCAGATGGATGTGAAGAATGATTTTCTAGATGGTGAGTTACAGGAAGAAGTATACATGGACCAGCTGCAAGGATATGAAGATTCAAAGCATCCAGAATATGTTTGCACGTTGCAAAAGGCTTTGTATGGGCTGATGCAAGCGCCTCGTGCATGGCATGCAAGGATTGCGAATTACTTGACCACCATGGGATTTTCTATGTGTGATGTAGATCATTCACTATATGCAAGGAAGGATGATGATGGCATCACAATTGTGGCTATCTATGTTGATGACTTGATTGTAGGTGGTGATAATGAAGAAATCATCAAAGAGGTAAAGCAACTTCTTATGCAAGAATTTGACATGAAAGATCTTAGTGTGTTGTGCTATTTCTTGGGCATTGAGTTTATACATACAAAAACATGTATATGGATGTCGCAAAGGCAATATGCCTTGAATATGCTGCAAAAGTATGGTATGGCTGATTGTAAGCCGATTTCTATGCTATTAAATCAGAATTTGAAGTTAGATACTACATCAGGTGAAGCATTGGAAAATGCTACTATGTATAGGAAAATTGTGGGAAGTTTGATATATCTCACAATTACGAGGCCTGATCTAAGCTACACTATTGGAATTGAAAGTCAATTTATGCAGGTTCCCAAGAAGCCACATTTTGATGCTCTAAGGTGCACTCTACATTATGATAGTGTTGCTTTGGATTATGCATTGTTTTATGAAGCTGGTGTAGATTTGCAGGTTCATGGATACACTGATGCAGATTGGGCTAGTAGTACTCTAGATAGAAGATCTACTAGTGGCTTTCTATTTTCACTTGGAGGTGCAACTATTACATGGAGCAGCAAGAAGCAACCCACTGTTGCTTTGTCGAGTATAGAGGCTGAGTATAGAGGTGTTGCAATGGCAGCATGTGAGGCATCATGGCTGGAGATGCTACTTGGAAATTCAGGTGTGGAAGTGAAAAAGCCTATCACCATCTATTGTGATAATCTTAGCAGCATACAATTAGCATGGAACCTTGTTTTTCATGCTAGAAAAAAGCATATAAAGGTACATTATCACTTCATCAGAGAGAAGGTCTTAGCAGGTGATATTGATCTTGTTTATGTGAGAATAGATGAGCAGGTTGCTGATATTTTCACTAAAGCACTTGGAGCAAAGAAGCTGAAGAAGTTTCAGAAGACACTTGGATTAGAGGACATGGCGTTGAGCTTGAGGGGGAGTGTTGAGATATCAAGCTCAACATGTGATGATCGAGGATGACACATATCATTTTTCATTTCTCTGACATGTATAGTGGTCACACCAGTATATGTCAGGGACACTTCATTGAGCTTTATTAGATTTATCTACCAAGAGTGATGTCACATTTGTTTCTTGCCAACTCACTCATTTATGGACATTAGGTTTTTCCTTATGTACTACTCTTTATATATTGCAGTAGTTGTACTCTTGTTTTTAGGTCATTTTTGTACATTCCTTTTTATGTAATAGAAGAAGAAGAAGATCATTCTTCCTTGCCTCAATCTGACTATGTGCTTCTCTTTGATTGTGAGAGTATGTGTGTGAGCTCTCTTCCTTATCTCCTTCCTCATGACAAAAATGAATGTACATGGATGTAGCAAACATTGAGATTCCAAATCATTAGAATTTGAGGATTGGTCTACTAAGAAATGTCATGAGATTCCAAAAATACTTGTCCACTAGCTTGCTGAGAATATCAAAATCCATTGGTTGTCGATCTATCGAATACCAAGATACTTGGTAGCTCATTAGAATCCTTTGTCTTGAATCCAATTGATCTAGGATTTATGGTATGATATTGAATGACACTTTGAGGGTCGTACAAATGCCCACCACCAAAGTCCGCCCATACTCTGAGTGGAAAAAACAAGGTTTTGAAATCAATTAAGGGGAAAGGAGGAGTCCTACCTACACCCAAGGATGGGAAGAAGGGAGATCAGTAGGTACTTATTTGACAAGTCATACAAAGAGTGTCTTCTTATACAAAAATGATAAGGCAATCCAAAATGTGGTGTACAAAGATTGGTGTTACATCAGTCTATGTGTAGTATGGATTGAGCCTAGAGATGTTCACAAGTGGAAGGAGCTCATCCTTCAATGTTGCGATAGAAGGTGCTCCTTGACTTAGGAATGTAGCTACCTTGTATGGTCCTTCCCATATAGGAGTGAATTTTCCTTTGTTCTGCATCTGCTTGGCAGGGTTCTACTTCAATGCTTCAGGGATATTGATCAACTTCTTGTAGCCCCATATGAGTGCATTCTTGAAATCTTGGAAGAGAGTGACTATCTTTTGCAAAGGAAGGGATTTATGCTGCAGCCTGATTATTGTCTTAATTTGTGTTGTTAGTTCTTCAAAATATTTTTCAAGGTCTAGTGGATCAACTTGTGAATTCTTGCTTCATTTATAATCTTGGCCAGTTTTGTGGAATTATGATTGATTTCTTTGCTTTTGTTTCCCCCCATTCTGCCTTGCAGCCTACATGGAGGACTCTCTTCCATGAGCAATCGGACAATCCCCATATCCTTTTAGAGGTGTCACTCCATTGTATTGACTATGTGCTCCCCTTGCACTAGACTCTTCCTTCCACTTGGCAAATCCAGTACAAGTTATCCAACTTTGATGCTGGGAAATTTTTCCACATCTTGCATACATTTTCTATAGAAAATAGTACAACATGGAGGCAATTTAGCACCCAACCATCTCAACAAGTCTTGATCTTGAAATATGTCATTCAATCCTTGAGAATTTGTCCCTTTATCTTTAGGTTGTGTCTATGAAATAGGATTGCACATTCTTGCATAGTCAGACCTTGTTTTAATCTACAATTGCTTCCACATATCTCGATTGTGCACCCACATATAGTTGCATGCCCAATTAAGAATCACCTTAGCATACTTGAGCCAAGGTCATGCGAGGAGTAAAGGAAAGCACGTAGCTGAGAGAGGAAGTCTTAATACCTCAACATCTAGAGCAAACTCAAATTTGTGCACTATTAGCACCACTATTTCCATGATCCCGAGTGAACTCAAATCCATGCATTGTTAGCACAACTATTTTCATGATGTTGAAATGTCTTACCTAATCTAATATGCCATGGTTACTCTAAATTGCACTTCTTTGGATGGTCAAAGTCATAACCTATGCATTGTTGCTTTAGGCATAAGATTTATACTTGACTTGCCATCTATAATGAATCTTGTAAGTTCCTGACTAACTATTTTAATTACTACCCATGGTCTGAAATAATTGATTAGTGGTGCTTGTGTCACAAACCAAGTGCCATGACCATTACTTATTGACATTGGTGCTTTAGCAATGTCTTGAGGTTCAACATCTTGCTCCAGATTTGAGCATCCATCTTCAATAAATGATAAAAACTTACTTGTTGATAAGTGTTCTTCATGACATTCCAGATAGGGATCATGGGAATCCTCATCATTAATTTTGAAGTATTGTTCTCCATATCCTAGAAAATTTTCATCCATCTTCAATAAATGATAAAAACTTACTTGTTGATAAGTGTTCTTCATGACATTCCAGATAGGGATCATGGGAATCCTCATCATTAATTTTGAAGTATTGTTCTCCATATCCAATGCAATAAAGAATCCACAATAGAATGCTCAAGTACCAAGACAATGTAAATACAGATTTCTCATATGGCCAAAGGAAACAACCATTTGCTCAAGGGCTACCTCAAAGACTCTATGGGGAAAACCTAAAACAACTTGTGCTAGGGAAACAACCCTCCTCAACTTGACCAAATTAAATAATTCCACTTAAATACAAAATGGAAGAGAAACTTGAGAGAGCATTAGTGCCAATTGATCCACCAAATGACTCATGGATCATATTTCTATGGTTAAGATACCTATCATGAGGATCAAGGGGATTACACTCAAGGACATAATTCTTAGTGAAATCAAAATCAAATTACATATGATTATAATGTATCAAAGTCTACCGTAGTGTGGCATGCTAATCCAATGACACAATTTCCCAAACCAACTACTCCACCACTTAAACTACCAATTCATAAGGGCACATGCTACAAGTGCAATGGTAATAAATTTATTCACCAATGCCCTAATCTCCAAGCTTAAAGCATTACTAAACAGAGACACTTTGGACATTGCTCAGGATGTAGAGTGGACCATGTACTCAATGATTGTCCTAAAAATCCCTAATCCATACAATAACACAATTGAATGTGGTATCACATATTCCTTTGGGAAGTTATGGTGACCAAGACAAAATTGTTTAGGTGATTACTAGGGAACAAGAAAAATTCCAAGAAGAGGAAACGGCTACAAATCCCAATTCGGATAGAAATCTATCTAATTTGGACTCACCAAGTCCAAAGACAACATGAGTACAAAGACAAAGAGGCAATAAATGAAAGAAGAAACCCAACAATCAAGTACCAGGATCAAGTTCTTCAAAAGATGTAAAGAAGAAGAAACCTACGTGGAAAGAAAAAAGGCCTAAGCATGTAAACTCACTTAAAAAGAGGCTCGATGAAATGTAAAATTATCTTTCTCTCTCTCTCTCTCTCTCTCTCTCTCTTTCTCAACATCATGATAAAGAGCTAGAGCTTAGACTTAGAGCCAAGGAAAGAGAAAGAGTTACTCTCCAACAAGAAAGACAAAATAAAAAACATGAATGGCAGTGGGAAGGATTGGTATTGGAAACCCTGATAGGATAGCTACAAGAGCATCAATTGAAAGTCATGAGAAATTCCATCCAAGACTAGATCTAGGAAGCGAAAGATTAGACATGTGCAAAAGAATGAGTGAGTTTGCTGAACAATTGTTAAAGAAGGTACCTAATTCTCTCTCTAATACAAGAATACCCAATCGTTACAACACATGAATTATCCAATGAGTTACTCTTATTTACTTTGTACTTCCTTCTCAAGCTATGGTGTGTGGTGTTGATATATTTCGATAGTGATGTGTGTGAACATACTAGGACTGCCATGACACTTTTTTCCCTCTTTAGGAGGGTTTTTCCCCCGACTTGTATATATGCCTATAACCCTAGCGGGTCACCTATCTTTGTGCATTCACTTGGTAATACATTCAATATTGTGTGTTGAAATGCTCCAAGCTTCTTCTTCTTCCTTGTGTTGTTCACAAACTTCCATAGACCTCAAAATCCAACAATTGGTATCAGAGTAGGTCACGGTTTTATCTATGGCATCCTTGACACCCCTTTGGTCAAAATCTCAAAATCACATGAAAATTGGTGAGCATACTCAGGGCAGTTAGGAGTTCAAATGTGATGTGAGCTCATTTTTCCCTCCAAATGCACTATTGCAGCACTCGTGCAGGCAATTTGGTCCCTTTGTGCCAAACATATATACAGGTTTTGGTTCACTAATACAAGTGCCTCAAAGTTTTCTATAGATCTAGGAGAGCTTGATAAGGTAGTTTTGTTCAACTTTTTGAGATACAATCATTTTTCTGCATCAAGGTATTTTAATAAGTAGCCATGGCTGATGATGTATTCCTTATGTTGGGTGTTGAGGATAGATTGGATGGTACTAATTACCAATTATGGCCATATGTGATGTGTCATGTATTGGTTGCAAAAGGACTGTGGAATATTGTGCAAGGTGTTGCAAAATGACCTACTACACCTGCTACTTTGTACCACACAAGAATTGAGGCACGTGTTGCTTACCTCTAAAAACACTTGGAGAGTGAGCATATGAATGAAGGAGATTCTATGGACATTTTTTTGACAAAGATCAAAGATCTAAAGGAGCAGCTGATTTTTGTTGATGAAGTCTTACCAAATAGTTTTGTAGACTATTCATAATGTTCTTCTAGATTCATATAAGAGTTTTGCTTTTGCTTTGATTGATGAAGAAAGGCAATCTAAATGCCTTAACATTTCAGGAGTTAGTGTCTATGGTAGTTTTCTTTTTGTGGAAATACAAGACTAGAGTGGTGCTTCATTATTTCCACTATCCTCACACTCAATCATATTATCTTGTTCATGATGTATTTTATAGCACTCTTGTGGAGGTATATTATGATAATTTCCATTCATGAGAATAAATTTGGTAACATTTCCCTTGTTATGATAATTTCCATTCCTGAGATTAACTTTGGTAACATTTCCCTTGTTTTGTAAATACAAACAGTCTCTTCCCCAATCTTGAACCACCTACATCTATCTCATAAAAGGTCTTCCCAATATTATTTCATATGAAGTGAGTTGTGGAAGCTCAACTATTGCAAAAGTGTGTTCTAATTCAATTCCACAAATCTTGATTATCATGTTTTCCCATAATCCTATTGGTGTTTCAATATACCCATTTGCCCATTCGAGTTCATTTTGGTAGAGTGAAGTGTTTCAACTCCCCATTTCTCCCAAGTTCTTTTGGTCATTATGGCTACACCTGCTCCACTATCCAAAATAGCTTTTTTATGTTTATTACCAAAATGAACTAAGAGTATAATAGTTCCTTCTTCTCCTTCACAATATCCTCCAATTTTATCTATTGGCGTGTATAAAATTGGTTCATTTTGTAGTTGGTCATCCATAATTTCTGATGTTCTTGAGATGAAGTTTTGCAAGTTAGGATTTTCTTTAATCAATTCTTCTAATGTCCAATGACATTGTGAACTACAATGATATGTCAAATTAACTTGCATTTTTAACAATAGATCCTTCCTGCTTAGATGTTCTTTCATTCCCTTGTCTTCTTGTTCCAAGAATATTTTGTAACTTTCATTCATTTTTTCTCTTAATATTTCCTCCCATACTTTCTCTTGTACCTCACCTATTTGTTTATTCATGAAGTCATAGTTTCCTTTTTCTAGTTCTTGTTGTGTCTTTTCAATTACTTCCTTGCAAAGTTGCTTCCCTTCTTTTTCCAATTCAGGTAGAGGATACATCTTTTCACGGTCTATTGTTGAGTCTCTTCTCCCATTTAGCCTTTTGTTTTGCCCTTCTCTCCTTCCATGAACCATTCTTTCGTACTTCATTCTTTTATTCTTTTAGTGTTGTTCCTTGTTCTCGTGTGTTGAATCTTGTCATTATCTTTTATGGGGATCATCTTATTTTGTTCCTCCTTCATATTATCAAAGATTTCCAATGATTTTATTAAAGGAATATTCGAATTTATAGCCTGTTTTTGAGGATTTCTAGGGCAACCTTTGATTAAGTGCTCCTTAGCACAATCTTTACAATAGGCTCCTTCTACTCGTAACCTAAGTGGTTGAGTACAATATCTTACAAAATGATCTCCTCCACACCTATAACATGTTATCTTTTGAGTAGTCTTGACTTGGGGTGTTGTGTTTGACATGTAAATGTTGGTTATATACATGAAGGTAGTTGCATTCATTTTGATCCTCCCATTACCCAAATACAATGCTTGTAATTCCGGCTCCTTATTATAACTATACTCCCAATCATATGATTCAAAAAAATCCTCATACTGGCCAAGATGTTCTTCTAAGTATTCTTTGGATATTCCCACTATTTGTTCTAATTTTTCCTCTATTGGGATATATTTCATTGGAATTACCTTAGTGGGTAAAGGTGGTTGTTGTCCTAGGACTAGCCTAGGATTTTCTCCATAATCTCTATCCCTTGTAGGATTAATGTGAGCAGGATACTCCCTTTCCTTCACTAGTTGGTTATTATAGAAGCACTCATCCCTAGTATGGTTGGTCCATTTTTTTCTCTAAAGTACAATACTTAAGAGTTTTCCTATCCTATAAATGCTGTGGTTTTTTATAAGATCACATGTTTGTAGGATGACTTTCTCCACAGATATAGCACTTCCTATGTTGTGTCAGTCTAGAGCTAAGTATGGCAAATCTAGTAGTTGATCTCAATGCATTTGCTATAGAAATGGCCAATTCTTCAGTTGGGGGTAACATGGTGTCATTTTGTTTTTGATGTTCTAGTATTTGAAGATCATTTCCTCTATTGTCTTCTAGGTCAATGGCTTCTTTCACACATGAGCCTAGATCTTGACATCTTCTATAGTACACCATGGTTCTTAATTGTGCATTTGTTAATCCTTCTATGAATAGAGACATTGTTTTGGGCATTGATGGTTTTTCTTCTCTAGGACATCTGTCTAAATATTGGTTGAATCTTCTTGCTTATTCCCTTACACTTTCATTCTTATTTTGTTTAAATGTGTGAATTAATGTGGCAGTATTGTGTTTGATTCGTATCTTGGAAAATTCCCCGATGAATCCTTCCACAAAATTTATTATGTCCCTAAACATTTCCTTTGTTAATGGTCGGAACCAGGTTAATGTTGATCCATATAGAGTTAATCCAAAGGCTTCAAATTGAGTTTTGTAATCTTGGATTTCTTCTGCCCTAAGGATTTGTTTATACTCAGCTACATGATCATGAGGATGTGCTGATCCATCATATTGGTTTTTCATGCATTTAGCTACTTGATAAGGTCTCATAATTCTCCTAGTATTATTTCATTCTTGTCTCCTCCTTACAGCAAAGCCTTGCATGTCAACTCCTTCTCTAATGAAAGGGTTAGGAGATAATTGTTGACTTCTTTCTCTCTATGGCTCTATAGGGGTATGATTTTTGTTTGTTCTAGGAATTTCAGCTTGTTCCAAGTTTTGTTCCCAAGTTCCTTCATCAGTGTCTTGCACTAGGTCATTTGTGTTATCTGGGTCATTTGTGAACACATAGGTACATACATGTCTATCCTCATACTTACCATCTTTAAATTGAGCTACAGACATCAAATTAAATAGATATTTCTAAGGATGGAGGAGGTGAGTACTTCTCAAATGAGTTTGATGCATTTTTGCAGGACAAAGGTATGAAGAGAGAGATTACAACTCGATATACTCCTGAGAAAAATGGAGTAGCAAAGAGGAGGAATAGATTGATTCTGGAAGCAACTAGATATATGCTAAATGAAAAGAAGTTGCCTAATTACTTGTGGGCAGAGGTTGTTTCTACTGCCACTTATCTTATTAATAGGTTACCTTCTAAGTCCCTTGATGGGATGGCTCCCTATGAGGCATGGAATGGTAGGAGACCATCACTTGAACATTGCAGAATATTTGGTTGCGTTTCTTATGTGCATGTTCCATCTCAAATCAGAGGTAAGTTAGACCCTAAGGTAGAGAAATGCATCTTCATAGGGTATGATATAAACCAAAAGGGGTACATGCTTTATAGTCCATCCAACAAAGGATTTATGGTTAGTAGAGATGTTGTGTTTGATGAGAATGACTCGGTTTGAAAGTGAATGCAGGGAGGTCAAATTGCCATATGACTTGGAAGAAGAATTTCCAAGCCTCACCAAGGAGGAGACAAGCACACTTGAAGACATCAAATCAAATGATGAGGACACCATCAACTTGGAAGAGTTTAGAGCATGGAAACCAAAAGGTAAGGTCAAGATGAAGAGTTTGGAGGACATACCTGAGTCATCCAACCAAGCCTAAAGGAGATCACAAAGAGAGAGTAAGAAGCCACTTAGATATGGGTACGATACTTCATTAGTCACTACACATTCTATTTATCTTGCTAAGGATTCATCACTTGGAGAACCTTCTTCATATGCAGAAGCAAGTACCAAAGCAGAATGGAAGGAGGCTATGGATGAAGAAATAGAAGCACTCTAAGAGAATGACACTTGGGAGATAGTACCCAAGAAATCATCAATGAAGGTAATTGGTTCTAGGTGGGTTTAAAAAATCAAAAGGAATTCAGATGGATCCATAATTAGGTACAAAGCTCGGCTTGTGGCTAAGGGTTTTGCACAAACCCATGGAATAGACTATGATGAAACTTTTTCACGAGTGGCTAAGATGCCGACCATCAAAGTATTAGTAAGTGTAGCTGCATCTCTAAATTGGAATATGTATCAACTAGATGTAAAGCATGCTTTTCTCAATGGGTGGATTTCAGAGGAGGTTTACATGGCTCAACCTCTTGGCTATGAAGATCCAATCAAGGCAAATCATGTATGCAAATTAAAGAATGCTCTTTATGGTTTAAAGCAGGAACCTAGGGCATGGAACCATAGGTTAACAACCTATCTTCAAGACCAAGGATTCATGATGAGCAAGGCAGATTCTTCTCTGTTTATCAAGAGGAGTAATTCAGAATTGATATATTATGTGTATATGTGGATGACATCATTCTTACAGGTAGTGATGCCAATGGCATCAAAGAAATAAAAAACCAGATGATGCAAGAGTTTAAGATCAGTGACCTAGGGTTTTTGAAATATTTTCTTGGACTTGAGTTGGTATACACTAACTCTAGAATCTACATCACTCAAAGGAAATATGTGCAAGACATGTTGAAGAAGTTCCACTTGGAGGATGCAAAAGTAGCAAGCACCCCTATGGAGGTAAATCATAAATTGAGTACTCATGAAGGCGATTTTCTTGAAGACATTGTAGGTTATCAAAGCATAGTTGGGAGTCTAAACTATGCAACATTAACAAGCATTGACATATGTTATGTAGTAAGTGTTCTGAGCCAAAAATTCATGCATAAACCTAGAGAACCTCACTTGGAAGTTGCTAAAATAATTTTGAAGTACCTCAAAGGTACTCAAAATCAAGGTCTTTACTTCCCATAGACATCAGATTTGGATATAAAATTGTACTTAGATGCAGATTGGGTAGGATGTAAGGATGATAGAAGAAGTACTTTTGGCTATTTATCTTTTGCAGGTGATAAACCCATCTCATGGTCTTCTAAGAAGCAACCAACTTTTGCTCTATCTGAGGCTGAATATAGGGGATTAGCAAATGCTACACAAGAAACTATTTGGATCAGATTGCTCTACTCAAATTTGGGACTTCACACTCATTCACCAATGATCTTTGGTGATAATACTAGCTCTTTTCATCTTTCCACCAACCCAATTTATCATGCAAGAACTAAGCATATAGAAGTGCACTATCACTATGTTAGAGAGAGACTCTTGAGCAAAAAGATTCAACTAGCATATGTATCTACAAATATACACTCTGCTGATTTGTTAACCAAAGCACTTGATGGTACTAAACTTTGCAGGTTTAAAACCATGATTGGATTACACGATATTCAAGAAGATTGATGAAGCAATGCAAGCCAAGATGTTTGGCTTGAGGGGAAGCTATTGGTGCAAATGTACAAGCACACATTTGGCTTCGCATGGAAGACATTGTGTGGAAGCACTTGATGAGTCATGTGAACTATAGCTTGTAACTACTTGATCATTTACCATTGTAAATCATTAAATCCTTGGAGAATCTTGTAAAATATTATAACTGGTGGAGTTAGGAGGAATATTAGCTATGAATTCAAGATGAGGGAATGTCTCCTAAATCAGAGGAGTTACTTTTTGATTGGAGCCAAGTTTGAATTCAAAATTCAAACTTAGAAGAAATATTTATAAAAAGGTCTTGTAAACTCACGGGGTAGTGTGCCTCATTGAGAGCTCTCTCCTTGATCATTTGTAGAACTTGAGTAGCTCACACCATAGTTCACACAGTTCATCATCATTGAGCATCATTATAATGCCAATGAATACATACAATCATGTGTTATAATACATATAACTCATTGAACATCTCTGTCTACTTCTCTGCTATGAGTATCAGAATAGTCAACTTCTTCTGGTCATATCCATTTTACATAAACTTTGGCTTGTTGGAACGAGTTTGAAGTCTACTTTGTGCTGTCAAAATTTCAAGGCATTTAGTTCATACATCTGGGAGAAATCATCTTCGAAGTGCTCACTAGTCATCTACTAGTTAGTCCCTAAAACGTTGGGGGTAAGATTTGATTTGCTAAAATGAAGTCTCAGAGCATAGTTGATCATTTTAAATGATTCCACTTGCAATCATTAGCTATCTAAGCTAATTGAATTCCACCAAAAGGAATTTTGTCAATTGTTACTGCACTATGAGCTCTAAGTAAAAAAGCTAGCAGGTGTATGGACTAAAATAACAAGTTTTTCAACACTAGCAATTCTTTAACTAGTCTATTTTGGATTATTTTTTTCAAGCATCAACTCCAAAGTACATAGGTACTTTCTTGGTATCATTTGCAAACTAAAAGGGCCTACTTCATAACTCTAAAGTGCAACAGGGCTGGTAGAAAGCAAGTTTTAGCAGTACCACCTCACTTCCTTGAGGTATCCATCCATCTCTTTCAACAATTTCAACACAAAACCATGCAATAAGCTATGTAATCAAAGGTTATTATTTTTTCAATTCAAGGCTTATTTCAAAAAATCACGATTCTGACGGAATGCACACAGTCAGCTTCTTCAGAAAATACATTGATAATGAAGATAGAAAATGAAAGAATAAACATTTACTCTCATGAAATACTCAAAGAACAATTGATTAACAAGATAAATCCAAGGTAAACACTTGAAGGTTCATCAACAAATCACCATCAAAGTCAAATGATGAGATAAGGAAGGAAGGATAAGAGCTCTCAAGTTCTCATTCAAGTCTCTCCATGCAAAAAATAATGGATCCCAAAATAAGTCACAAATTGACTTATATACTTTTTCAAGTGTTCTTTTTTTTAACTTGAAAATTAAGTATCTAAGACTAATGAAGTCACTTCTCTTATAAATTTTGAGAGATCTAATAATTTATCCAAAATTATAGCATTCAATCCTTCTAAAATACATAAATCTAATTTTTACAATTCATCTTTCTAATCCAAAAAAGCTTCTTCTAACAGAGTCCTACCCATACCTAGGGATCAAAAGAAGGAAGATCAACATGAACTTATTCAGCGTCATACAAAAAGTTTCTTCTTATACAAAAATGATAAGGCAGGCAAGAATGTGATATACAAATATTAGTGTTACACAATCTAGGTTGTAGTAAGGATTGAGATTGGAGATGTTTGCAAGTGGAAGGAACTCATCTTTGAGTTCTACTCCTTGACTTAGGAGGGTAGCTACCTTGCATGGTCCTTCCCATATAGGAGTGAGTTTCTTGAGTTCTGCATCTACTTGGCATGGTTGTACTTCAATGATTCAGGGATACTAATCAACTTCTTGTAGCCCCATATGAGTGCATTCTTGAAATCTTGGAACAGAGTACCTATCTTTTGCAAGGGAATAGATTTATGTTGTAGCCTAGTTATTTTCTTAACTTGTGTTGTTAGTTCTTCAAAATATTTTTCACGGTCTAGTGGCTCGAATTGTGAATTCTTGCTTCGTTTGTAATCTTTACCTCCCTACATTTGTTTCAACATATCTCCGTAGTGCACCCACATATAGTTGCATCCCCAATCATGAATCACCTTAGCATACCAAAGCCAAGGTCATCCAAGGAGTGGAGGAAAACCCGCTAATGAGAGAGGGAGTCTTAAAGCCACAAAATCTAGAGTGAACTTGGATCCATGCACTATCAGCACCACTATTTCCATGATCCCAACATGTCTTACCTACTTTTATCCCCCATGGTTACTATGAATTACGCTCCTATGGATGGTCAAAGTCCTAACCTCTACATTGTAGGCATAAGATTAATACTTGATGTGGGACCTATGATGTTGGCAATAGCCAGAGGCATAGACGTCGAGGAAGTATGTGAAGATAGAGCACAACGAAGTAGTGGGGAGCCAGATAGATTATTTTTCAAACAAATATGTTTTATAAATATTTTTCAAAAACTATCAACAGTGATTTTCATCACTCATGTATCATATGTAACATAGAGCAACCACTTTTGTAATTATAAGCTCCATTTTGTGCAAACCGAGGAGTCCTCAAGCTTGAGGAGCTTAGGTAGAATAAGCCTACAAATTTTGGTTATTTTTAGACATCGTTTAGACCTCCAAATAGCACCTAGAACCTATTTTTTAACTATGCCAGTCACTAGATGTGAAACCGGTCAAAACTAGTCTAACATCTATAAAAAGAGCTAGAGAGCTCATTTTTGAGGTTAGCTAGTGTAGAATTGTATGAGATAGAGTGAGCTTGAGCTTGTAATTGAGATCTTGAGTAACAGAGTCTATTTTCCTACCTTCCATTGTGTCTTGCTTGTCTCCTACATGTGTGTGTGGATCTCTATGCTTCTCACCTTCACTCTCACTACATTTTACATTCACGATCTTCATATCACTCCTATCTCTTCCATCGGTTAACATTAAGGAGGTGAAGCCTCTTAACATGGTACTTAACATTGTGCTAGAGCAACACCAAATTTGGCGTCGTTGACGGGGATCGAGTCTAGGATGAATGTGTTATGGTAAGAGTATAGCAAGAAGTGGTGTTGGAAGGTAAAAATTTCAGTTTTTTTTGTTGTTTTTAATTAGTTTTTTGTGTTTTTCATCTCCTCTACACTCCTGCTTCACCACCACATCATCTTCTTCCACTCCAAAGAAATTAGAAAATTCACCATATCCACCCATTCTCCTAAATCTTGGAAAGATTCGAGAGGAAGAATTAAGAGGAAATGGAGTAAAAAGATAACTGAGTTGGAAGGAAGTTTAAAGGAATGTAGAGCCAAAATCCTAGAATTGACTTCACAAGAATCTAATCAGGAGCACCTAGCTCAAAGATCAGGATCAGTGCTAGCGGAACCCATACCGAAAAATCTAGACATGATGTTTCGTGCATATCAGGCGAGATCATAAGAACTACCCTCGAGCAGACTTAGAAATTGAGCGGACTAAACTTTGCATGAAGATGGTAGAATTAGCACAAACTATGTTCGAAGCCTCGCGTTATCTTAATTGGAATAACATGGAAAAACTTGAATTACACTTTCAACGACTACTCGAGAGGTTAGAATACTTGGTCGATATCAAGGAGAAAAAGAATCTGCATAGGAACCCTAATATTTTGGAGACCCAAGAAAAGAATGCACCATCCTTGTCTCAAGTGCCAACTAATGAAAGTGAAGACAATCTGCCTTCCATACATAAGTATTCACATGAATTTCTGAGAGAAATCCAAGAAGAGAAATGGAGAAAAGAAAAAGGAACCCATCCTCCTATTCAAGAAATAGATGACTTGCAAGAGCAATTTCCCCAAGACATCCCCTCTATTTATGATGATGTAGAGGAAGAGCAACTGAGTGAACACAGAGATTTCGAATCTAATTCTTTGCAAGAATTACCTCCATTCACAGGACCTTGGGAAGCCAAGTCTATTAGCATGAGAGCACCCACTATACTAGTGAGGAATGAAGACTCAGTAATCCCTAGAAACACGGAAATACTCAAGAACTCTAAAGTACAATGCCATCTCAATCTAGAGGAATTGTTGAAGGTTAAACCAGAATTGTGGAAGCATGTAGCAAATCAATTCCCTGAGCTTGCTATATGCCCTCACAGATAGGACCACACAAGAAGGTACCAGAGATACCAGTAGAAAGAATTGGAGATGTAAGTGAAGGAGAGGAAGGTAACACTTATCTTCCAATAACCCATCAGGGCTACACCACCAAAGCCATCTTAGATTCAGGAGCCGGAGTAGCCATCGCTACCACTACTTTATGGAAACGTTGGGGCAAGCCAGCATTAAGACCTACCAAGATGAAGCTAAAATGGCTGACGGACATATAGAAAAACCATTATGCTTACTAGAAGGCATTCTCTCACCACTTGTGGTGTGAAGTTTGAGCATACTTTTTCCATTTGTGATTTTGGGAAAAATCATGCTTACGAGATGATTTTAGGACGACCTTTCATGCGTCAGTTGCAAATCGTACAAGATTGGGGAACTAATTCTTTGTACTTGCAACATTTAGGAGTGACTACCAAAGTCAATCTTAAAGACTATTCCCATTGAGATGTACCCCCAATACAATGGAATACCATCCATAAGACACAAGAAGAAATAGGATCAGTACACTCATTGGAATCAGATCCCTCATGGTTGCATGAGGATACTCATCTATGGATGTGTAAAGTAGCCAAACAAGAGGAAGCATGGTTAGAAGCCAGGACTTTAGGTTGAGAACAACATCCATGAACTCTTCAAGACCCAGCTTATGCACCTATAGTATTTTCAGACGAGGAATTCGAGCCTCACGATTGGGTAGAAATCTTAGCTACGATGGACATAGCAGTGAATGAAGAACAATGGACCCCTCATTGTGATGAAGACGGGTATGATATTTCCATTTTTATGATTGAACCTATTGAGGAAGACTTTTATCCTAGAAGAATGCACGGAAGTGACCCAAGAATAGGACAAGAGTGATGATGAGGACCTAGAGTATATCATCATGGAACCCTTTTGTTCCATAGAAGAGGAATATCTTTACTTTGTAGAAGCCAAAACCCTTAAAGAAGAAGAAAAGGAAAGCCAAACGGAACAACTTGAGCCATCCATAAAAGATACAGAAAGTAAGCAAAAGAAAAGAAAAAAATCACCTAAGACAGAAGAAGAAGAACCACTCATGGAAGTACCGGAGAACTTCAAGAAGTATGAAATAGAAGATAGAAGAATGATGGTATGAATGCCTAAAGGAAAAGCTGACATTGGAGAAGTATATGATAATCAAGAAAAAATCAAAAAAATCATAGTTACCATAGAAGGAGAAGAAGAAAAATGTACATACATTGGGCATGATTTGACGAATGAAGAAGAAGAAGAAGAGTTAATTGCCCCATTACATGAATATAGAGATGTGTTCGCTTGGAGTTACAAAGTCTTGAAAGGAGTAGACCCGGATATATGCTCCCACAGAATCCCTATGACTCCAGATGCAAAACCTACGAAACAGAAACCATACACGTACAATGATAACTACGCTACTAAGATCAAAGAAGAAATAGATCGTTTGATAGAAGCAGGATTCATTTACGAAATTGAGCATATCGAATGGGTATCCCCCATTGTGGTAGTGCCCAAGAAGAACGGAAAATTGTGTGTGTATTAACCTTAAAAAAGTTAATGCCTCCACAATTAGAGAAACTTATCCTCTTCCTATCACGGAACATTTATTGGAAAGAGTTGCGGGCAAGGAAGTTTATAGCTTTCTTGATGGTTTCTTAGGCTATAATCAAGTAGCCATTGCTCCAGAAGATCAACACAAGATGTCTTTTGCCACAAAATGGGGCATATTTGCATTTCATGTAATGCAATTTGGGCTAACAAATGCACCTGCCACTTTACAGCGACTCATGTGTCATGTTTTCAAGGAATTCTTACGCAAGAATTCGGAACTTTATATCAATGACGTATGTGCACATTCGAATAGGAGGCAGACACATATCCCAAAACTAAGGCAATTAATATCAGGTTTTCATGAACCCAGAAAAATGTGTTTTCATGGTCAGACAAGGCAAAATTCTAACGGAATTTCCACAGATGAAGAAAAAGTGAAAGTAATTGCAGACCTACCCAGGCCAAATAACGTAAAAGAAGTACAGGCATTTATGGGTCATTGCTGTTATTACAGACGATTCATACACATTTATGCAATCATAGCCAAGCTTCTGTACTCTCTTTTGACCAAGTTTGAATGGATAGATGAGTGTGAGAATGCATTCAATGAGCTTAAACGACATTTGTGCTTAGCACCTATATTAACCACCCCAGATTGGAGTAAGCCATTCCATGTACATGTGGATGCATCCAATTACGCCATAGGATGTGTGTTGCATCCACGAATGAAGGTAATATAGATCTCCCTATAGCTTACGCAAGCAGATAATTGAATGCAGCAAAAAAAATTACACCACTACAGAACGAGAGGGATTAGGAATGATCTACGCAGTAAAGAAATTCAAGCATTATTTGTTGGCAAATAAGTTTAAATTCTTCACGGATCATCAGGCATTATTGTACTTAGTCAATAAGCCATGTAATACAAGATGATTGATACATTGGTTTCTATTACTTATGCAGTACGACTTTGAACTAGTAGTCAGGAAGGGAAAGACACATCTCATAGCTGACCACCTCTCAAGATTAACCATAGGAGAAGCTCCTCAAGGAATAGTGGATGAATTACCTGATGCATACTTGTTTAACCTTGAGATAGTACCAGAATGGGCTAAGCCTATTGTCCCTATTCTCACATATGGACCCAAGAATCCTAGGATTAGGATCAAAGAAGGAGAAATTACCAAGTCTCAGAGATATCAAATCATAGCAGGAAGTATATATAAACAGGATAATCAAAAGATTCTTGCTTGTTGTGTAGATGAATCAGAACATGTGAATTGGTTGCAATTGGCACATGTAGGTGCATTAAAGCAACATCATTCAAGACATCGCACATTGCAGACTCTGCAAAGACTAGGAGTATATTGGCCTTCTATGGAAGCAGATGTTTACAAGTTGTAGGAGGCCAATTATCTATTTCATATGTGGAGAATGTGGGCATTACCAAAGTAGGTGCACATTGCCAGAAAATGGCCCCCCTTGTAGAAATTGCCCAGAGGATAGGGACCATTATACCAATTGTTTTCCTAACAACCAGGCATCTTCATCTAGGCCCAACATTCAAATGATTTTTGTGTGCAAAGAAGAAGTTGTAGAACAAGTAAATGTGCCATCACCATCTACCAAAGTGGTGCAGTTAGAAGAAATTGAATCTTTTACAGTGCAGACAAGAAGCAAGGGGAAGGCTCAATTAGAAATAGGTCAAGAGTCAAGGATTAATGGATCGAACAAAGACAAAGAAACATTTTAAGACAAAGCCAACACACGTGCAGATACAAGGCAAAAAGAAAATCCCATAGGTATCAGTGACGCCATTGGACATGCATTCAGCAGTGCTCATGAGGAGTTTGATTAGTCAAATGGACCCAAGCTCTTAACGAATCAGAAGCTTGAAGATTACTCAAGTCCATGAAAAAGGAGGTGAGTATTTTTTATTTAATAAAGATGGATGGGAAATTCAGCTCAGAAATCTTGCAGAAAATTGATGAGGCTTCCACAACAAGTTTAGTGGCAAAGACTGTTGTTATGCATAAAGATAGAATTGTAGGGGAAGCCCCCCTCAAGGATTATAAGAGTCCTCAGTTAACAGTCACTATTAGAAGACATGAGTTTCAAGGAGTTATTGTGGATGGCGGTTCTGGCATTAACTTGATGCCTAAACATATCATGAAAAAGATTGGACTACAACCTTCAAGACCTGCCAACTTCACTGTAACATTGGCAGACCAAAGCATAGTAAGACCTATGGGAGTGGTCCCTGGAGTCCTAGTCAAGATACAAGGTACCATCTTTAACTTGGATTTTGTTGTTTTAAGGTTGCCACAGGTAGAAGGAAGTTTCCCCCTATTAATTGGGAGACCTTGGTTAAAGCATGCCAATGTGTTGCATGACTGGGGTAAAGACACAGTGTAGGTAAAGCAAGAGGGAAAAGAGTTGCAGCAGATAATTTTCGAAGAAGGTCCAGACAACCAAAGTCATACTAGCGTGATGCAGACAATTGGTATCTGTATGGAAGAAGACTTGTTGGACAACCCAGAAACAAATCTATTTGAAGAAGAAAGTTTATATGAAGAAGAAAACATGTTGGCTTGGCTCCATGCAGAAGACCCATCTTCCTGCTATGGAATTTTTCCAAGCTCAAGTAGACATGAAGTCTATGAAGAAAAAGAGGACATCATTCAGGTTACTGATTCGAGTGAAACAGTCTCAGTCAAGGGCCATAGATTAGAGAAGAAAAGAAAAACCCTTAAGTGTAGCAGTGATGAAGCTACTTCAGATCCTACAATAAGGGCCAATTTTTTATGGATATTGGTATGGATATCATTTGTTATGTCAATTTTTATGATAGTAAGTGCAGGGCTTTACAAGGATGTGGAAGGAGTACCTACAAATCTTTGGAAACAAAGGACTCCATTGGCTGAAGAAGTTGGAAGAGTAAAAATGACATTTTCCAGATTAAGGCACACAGTCGGCAAATCAAAGATACAAAAGATGCAATATGGAGGGGATAGTATTCTAATGAAGGATTTAGGGTGGCCATGTCAGATGGTGAGTATGCCCAAAAGAAAGATAGATCAAATGTAGTATAGTATAGGTGGAGATTATGGAGGGAAAAGAGTTTCAATTATTCATCATATCTAGGCTCAAGGCCTATCAACAGCACAAGTTAAGATTTTTGGCTCACCTAGAACTTGTAAAATCTGTCCAGGTTGTACATAGCCTTCTCGTACCATTTTCTGCTTAAGTTTCATAAGTTTTTATCCATTTTCATAGTTTTTCTTTGAGTTTTTATGCATATTAGAAGCCTTTTCACAACCCTTTGCATGAATAATTTTTTTCAAATTTTTTTTTGAATTTTTAAAGCATTTTTAAAATTTTTTTAGAATTTTTCTTAGAATTTTTTCTAGAATTTTTCATCTTTTTTAAATGTCATTTTCTTGATAAAATAGAGAAAAAAGGAAGCTATCTATGGTTTTGAGGGAGAAAACTGACCTGGGAATGTAGGGAATTTTTTGAGAATTTTTTTCTGATTTTTTTAGATTTTTGAGAATGTTTTTGGATTTTATTTGTATGTTTTATCTATTTTTGGGTATTTTTTGAAAAAAATGCCCTTGATGACTAATTTCTTTTTTTTCAATTTCCAATAAAAAAAACCCCCTCTTCCCCCCCAAGTGGACCCTGTTGTATATTATTGAACAATGCATTGTTAAAGTGTTATATTATTAATGTATTAATGTATTTTTGATGTTTTTGATATAGCAGCTGAAGGTTCGTGAGGAGCGTGCAAAGCGTGAAAGGGCGGATATCAATAATCCTAATAATTATTATGCATAGAAGGTTCTATTGTTAGAAATAGTTAGAAAAGTAATGGTTAGAATAAGGGTCGTGGTAGACCGTAGTTTCTGTTATTGAAAGCAATGGCTTTCTGTAAAAGTTACCAACTTTTAGTTTCACGCTTGCTTTTTGAAGCCGCTCTCATGTAACCACTCTTTTCGACGTAATCAAAAGTCCTATAAATACATGCACTCTGTGGACTGTCAAAACAGAGTGCATGTGGGGAGATTGCACCCAATCTTGCGTTCGGTCTTGTCTCTTGTTGCATCTATTCTCTGTGTGTTTTCTACGTCCGTAATCTCTGTATGCACGTGAGCAAGATCCTGACAACAGTGGTATCAGAGCTCTTCACGCGTCAATATAGAGGGTTCTGTTCTCTGTTCGCGATTCCATCTCCGTCTCCGTCTCCGTCTCAGTCTTCATCTTCGGTTTCGGTTTCGGTTTCGGTTCCGGTTCTTGTTTCTGTTTCTGTTTCAGTTCCAGTTCCAGAACCAGAACCTACATTTTCACCTACGCTTACTCCTTCGGCTTACTCCAAGGCGTCGACTAAGGCGTTGACTAAGGCAAAGAACTTAGGCAATACATTGGCAACATTGGCACCCAAGGCTCCCTTGGCAACCGTTGGTAGTCCTTGGCTACACACGAGGCAATTTTAATTTTGAGTGGCAATAGAGTGGTTTAGAGTCCCTAAGGTAGGAGGATTTGAACCCACAACCTCCTACTTTCAAGGGAAGTACTTTAACCACTCCCCATCTCTTGGTGTTGATACTCAAGTTCTCTTTCCTTAAATTTAACATAACTTGCAGTTTTCAAGGCGGCACGTTGCGGCGCGACGCGGCGCATCTCAGGGTACATCTTTTCAGGGTACACTTCTCAGGGTACACTTCTCAGGGTACACCAGGGTACATCCAGACATGGTACATCTTGTCAAGGTACATTAGGGTACATCCCGACAGGGTACACTCTGCTAAGGTACATTTCCTGAGGGTACATCCCGAGAGGAAAGCACTAGTTTAAGGGTCCAAGAGCACCATGGAGGATTATAGTAATTCACCTCTACCTGAGGCAACACTTGAACAACAACTAGAGCTCTTGTGGCATGAGCTTCGAGGAGTTCAACATGAGATCCGACAACGTGATGAAGTCCTCCAAAAGATACAAACTGAGGCCGACAATCTTACGGCAGTAGTTGGTTTGGAGGTGGGAATCCAAGCTAAGCTTCACACCCTATGACCTACAATCCTCAACGAAGCTATATCCTTCGCCTATGATGCAGAAAAAGAATTCCAGTCCATAACCAAGTCAATCTGTCTACAACAACCGTGCCAACGATCACTTTATGTTAAACCTACATTTCCTATGAAGCGTACTTTTAATGCCCCATCTTACCCTAGTTTTCCTCGTCCTCCACAATCTAGTTACTCAACTCCACCTGTTCCTTCATCTCTCCAACCAACCAAACCACCTATCCTTCAAACTTCAGCGGTGGATGCCCAACAGAAGCGACCATGAATCACTTGCTGGAATTGTGGTAAACCTGGACATACAAAAATAAGATGCACATTGCGACCTCTTCACATGAAACTGGAAAAAGCTCAATTGCATAATATGGAGGTCCAAAATGAAGAAATTCCTCGTGTTTGGACAGAGGAATCATTGGAGAAGGACTTAAGTACCTTGGGTAATGATATCTCTCTTCACTCTCTCCTTTGCATGCAGGGTACCATAAATAACAAACTAGTTAAAATTCTACATGACGATGGTAGTTCACATGACTTCATTTCACATTTATTAGTGCAAGAACTTAAATTACAAATGTTTCCTTGCTTGTATAAAGTGAAATCTGCATTTCAGGGTAGTCGTTATAATGTAACACGAGAAGTGCAAGATGTTACGATTAGCATAGGCCCATATGTTGATTCACGAACATTTTTAATTGCACCTTTGCAATCTTACGATGTTATACTAGGTATGCCTTTTCGTCACCATTATAACCCACATATTGATTACCATACGCATACCTTTAACTTTGAATTCAAAGGTTAAATCATTACTTTGTCTGCACATCATGATTTCCAGCAATTTCCATTGATTAGTCACACTCAAGTAAATCGTGCATTTAGGAAAGGATTCAACTCATGCATTGTTTTTGTCAATGCCATCAATGATTATACTCATACACTTCCTGATGCATATAAACCTTTCATGAGTACTTATAAAGATTGTTTTATGTTTGAGTATCCCTCTGAACTACCACCATCTCGAGGATCCTTTGACCATAGCATAGACTTAGTCCCTGGTAGTTCTCCTCCTCATAAAGCATCTTATAGACATGGCCCACTACATTAAAAGGAAATAGAAAACCAAGTAAAAGACCTACTACAAAAAGGACTTATTACGCCTAGTTCCTCCCCATTTGGAGCACCAGTTCTCTTAGTAGAGAAGAATAAAACTTATATCATGTGCATTGATTATAGAGCCCTTAACAAGATCACAATAAAGAATATATATCCTATTCCTCGAATAGATGATCTCTTAGATAAGTTACGAGGAGCTCGTGTCTTTAGTAAAATTGATCTAAAATCGGGTTACCATCAGATTCGTATGACATAAAGTGATTTTTTTTTAAGACTGCATTTAGAACTCAAATTGGCCATCATGAATTCATGGTAATGCCTTTTGGACTTACTAATGCCCCTGCGACATTTGCACGAATGATGAACAATATTTTTCTTGTTTACCAAGCTTTTGTTCTTGTATTCTTTGATGACATACTTGTTTACAGTAAGAATGATAGTGAACATGAAAAGCATCTTGAAAGAATTTTTCATTTGTTACGAGAGAACACACTTTATGCTAATCCTGAAAAGAGTTATTTCTTTCAGCATAAGCTAGAATATTTAGGACATATTATTTCAAGTGAAGGTGTGCATGTGGATCTGAAAAAGATTAGAGTTATAGTAGAATGGCTTACACCACGATCAGTCAATGATGTTCGTTCTTTTCTTGGGTTGGCTAGTTTCTATAGGAAGTTTGTTCGAAATTTTTCTTATTTAGCATTGCCTATTACCTTGTTGTTGAAAAAGAAAATAAAATTTGCATGGGGACTTACCCAACAACAGTCTTTTGAAAAACTTAAACAAGCACTTTCACATGCACCTGTTTTACAGTTACCTGATTTTTCACAACCCTTTCATGTCATTACTGATGCTAGTGGTTCAGGAATAGGTGCTGTTTTAATGCCAAATGACCATCCTATCACATTTGAGAGTAGAAAGCTTAAGCCCTCAGAACAGAATTATAGTACGTATGATAAAGAATTGTTAGCAGTTGTGCATGCTTTGCGAATTTGGAAACACTATCTTATGGGCTCTGAGGTCTTAATCAAAACCGATCAACAAGCAATTAAGCATTTATTAAATCAGCCCTTAATTTCAGATAGGCATCTTATATGGGCATCATTCATTCAAAATTTCCAACCCATGATACAATATCAGCCTGGTAAACCTAATGTTGTAGCTGATGCTCTTAGTCGTTTTCCTTCACATTCTGTTGTTTTGCATAATATTTCTGCAATCCAAATTCATTCTTTATAAGAAATGGTTTCCACTTATGCATCTGATTTGTATTTTTCATGTGCATGGCATGACTTCAACAATAATTGTGGTCCACTAATTGTGGCTCTAGATTACGCCTTGGATGGCCATTGTTTTCAAACTTGGGGTCATTTTCATGTGTTTTGGTGCCTCTAAACTCATTTGGTTCACTTTTTTTTTCCAAAATCCTAACCTTTCTTTGACTTTTGGCCAAAACCCACATGTTTTGAGCACATTTATCACATGTTTTTCATTGTGCACATGGTCCACATGGTCTATTCTCACTTTATTTTACCATATGTTTCACATTTTCCCATATGCACCCTCTATAGCTTGATTGTTTTACCATTTTGTCCCTCTCCATAGCCCATAATCCTACTCCTTCACCCTCCCTTTATCCTTCTACCCAGCGCTATCCTTACCCCTCCTTACCCTATCACTCTTATCCCTATCAGCCCTCTATACACTTTCCTCCTACCCTCCATTCTCAATCATTTGCGCTTCCACACAAAATTTCCACTTTCGGTTCTTCTTTGGTGTTGTTCTTTACTACTCCTAGTGGACTTGGTAGCTGCTCAAGTGTCCTTTTGAAGTTTTTGCAGCACAGGAATCATGGTGTCATCTCTACTCAGAGTTTTGAATGTAGCTCTCTGGGACGTAGAGCCCTTTAGTGTAATGGGCAACTATTGAGCTCATAAAAGTCATATTGGTCAAATTCAACCACAATCAAAGTCAAAGGATCAAAGTCAAAGCAATCAAAGTCAACATGTTTAAGGTCAGAATCAAGATGGGCAAAGTCAAAGCACTCAAAGTTCAGGTGTCAAGGTGCACAGGTAGTGCACAATCAATTGTTCACAAATGTTATATCTTGCAGAAAGTTGGATGCAGGTTGCAGAGTGTCTTTCTGTAATTTCTCTAAGGTTCAAAGTGTTTTTAAAGTGTTTGGAAGGTTCACGTGAACCCTCTCTTAGGTGCACATTGGAAGAATTAAAAGGCAAAATGTGAAGGTATGTGAAGCGGAAGCGTACGCAAAAGTGAAAGTATGGCCGCCAATTAAAATTTTTGTTTTAGTATAAAGTCACTACAGGACAAAACAAGGATTTGTTGGTTGCCCACATTTTGGAGACAATCTTGGGACATCAAAGTGAGCACCAAGATACTCTACCAGTTAAGAGCATATGTGAACCGACACTCAAATCAAGGCAAAGCATTATTCTTGGTGAGACTAAGCAAGGTGAGCATAGTCTACACTAGGAGAGAGAAGAGCAAGAGACATATAGTCAATGTGCGACACAGAGAAGTGAAGTGCAAGGTGTGCAAGAAGAGTGACTTAGAAGTGTGCAGAGAAGTGCTAAGCCATGCAACCAAAGGTCACAAGGTCCCATTGAAGCTGTGTGTGCCTCGACAGAAGGTGTCCATCCCTCCCCCTATTGGAAGCTTGAGTGGAAGATGTGTACAAGTGCAAGCTCTTGGAGAAAGTGGAGGTCTGGTGCAGAGAAGTTAGGCGGCAGCAAGAACCTTGGGTATTTTGCAACTTTGTTGATTGTGAGAAATTCTATTCATGATCATGGGTCCATATCGTCTTTTTTCCAATTTATGGACATGCTGCTTAAGCGTATAAACTAGCACTAGATCTCCTTCTTTCATCCCTTTATCCTTGATGTGGGCATCAAAGTATACCATTTGTATTTTCTTTGCAGCATAGATGCATGCTGCCACTTGTAGCCTCGTCTCATCTAAACGTTCTAGATCAGAGATCCTAGAGGACAACTCGTGTCCATTCCACTCGTGCTCTTGCACTACTTTTAGTGTTGGGATTAGGAAGTCCAATGGTAGCATAGCATTCTGTCCAAAGAACATCTGAAAATGGAGTGGCATTGAGTACCGTTTTGTAGGAAACTCGATAAGCCCAAACAGCATGATGAAGTTGTTTATCCTAATCAAAGCGTTTATTATTTACCAATTTTGTCAATACATTTGTGCTCTCAGCTTGTTCGTTAGCTTGTGGATGATAGGGGGCAGACTTCTTATGTATCACCAAGAATTCTTGGAGAAGGTTTTCAATGACTTCGTTCAAGAAGTGTGTACCTCTATCACTTACTAACTCTATTGGTAACCCATATCTCATGAACACGTTCTCGAATAAAAACTTAGCCGTAGTTTGAGCATCATTCTTTGTGGTGGTCTTTACTTCTACCCACTTTGTAAGGTAATATGTGGCTACAATAATGTATTCTGCATGAGGATTTCTAGCTGGGGGGTTAATAGGACCAACAAAGTCTATATCCCACTTCGAAAATGCATGTCCTCCCATCATTGATCTCAAAGGCATCTCATCTTTTCTGACTGGATATTGGGCACGTTGGCATGTGTCACATTTCTTCACATAGGTATGTGCATCCATATAAAGAGTGGGCCACCAAAGTCCTAAAAATAGGATAGTCTTAATTACTCGATCTACGCCAAAGTGTCCACGTGCAACACCGCTATGGGCAGTTTCTAAAATTTTCAAATAGTCTGATTCATGAACCCACAATCTTAGGTAACCATCTTTGCCTCTTCGGTATAGGTTTTCTCCAACTAAGGCATAGTCGTGAGCCTCTTGCTCGCTAGACTAGCCTCATTGGGTAATGTTCTTGATCTCATGAATTCTACCAATGGAGCACTCTAATCTAAAATTAATGACATGTGATAAAGGGTAGCATGCTCCATTGGGGGTTTCTCTTTGCACATTGGACAGTTCTTAATCCACTCATGTATTTGTTTGTCCATACTAGGCCAATACACTCCTAAACGTTTTAGATTTTGCAATGTTCATTGTTTAGAATAGTGATTTCCTAGCAACCCTTCATGGGCTTGTTGCAACCAACTACTATGTTCATCATCCTCAACACAACAAGCTAGTACACCCTCTATATCTTGTTGTACATATTTCTTGCCAATATTTGATAGTTTTGTGATTTTGCTATTTCTTCTTTGGATGTTTTCGCATTCTTGTTTGCAGGTCCGAAGGTTAGGACTAGTACCAACTTATTTGCCCATTTAGGAACAATTTCTAAATTGAACAAATAAGCAGCAGGAAGTTCATCAGAAAATCCTTGCAATGACTCTCCTGAAGTGATTCGCAAAAGGTGATCTACTCTGAGGTGGGTTCTACCTTTCCTAACAACAACTTCAAAGACATATTCCATTAGTAAGAGGAAGCATCTTACTAAGCGTCCTGTATTGCAAGGTTTATTGACCAAATATAATAAGCCTTGATGATCAGTGAAAAACTTGAACTTTTTGGCTAATAGATAGTTTCTAAACTTCTTCACGGCATATACCATGCCTAAACCATCTCTTTCTATTGATGTATAATTTCGTTTGGCTTCATTTAGCTGTTTACTAGCATACGGAATAGGCAAATCTAGATTTCCTTAGATTTCCTTCACCTGTGGGTTTTGCTAGCACACATCCTTTTGCATGATTGGATGCATCCACATGGACATGGAATGGTTTATTCCAATCAGGAGTGGGGAGTATTGGTGTTGTGCACAAACATCTCTTTAGCTCATTAAAGTAATTTTCACATTCGTCGCTCCACTCAAAATTTGTCAACAAGGCATAAAGAGGTTTAGCTATGATTGCATACATGTGGATAAATCTGCGGTAATATCCATAATGGCCCATAAAGGCTTCTACCTCTTTAACATTCCTTGGCCTCAGCCACTCCGAGATGGCTTTTACTTTGTGCACATCTGTTGATATTGCATTCTTAGAAACAATATTACCTAAGATCTTACCTTGTCGTACCATGAACACACATTTTTCTGGGTTTAGATACACTTGATATTCTCTACACTTGTTAAAGATTTTTCTGAGCTCAGGAATGTGGAGTCTTCTTTCTTGGGAATGAGCGCATAAATCATCCACATATATTTCCAAGTTCTTTCGCAAGAACTCTTTGAAGACGTGACACATGAGCCTTTGAAATGTTGCAGGTGCATTGGTGAGCCCAAATGGCATCACACAAAATGCAAAGATTCCCCACTCTATGGCAAAAGCCGTTTTGTGTTGATCCTCTAGGGCAATGGCTACTTGGTTGTAACTTGAAAATCCATCAAGAAAGCTATAAAATTCCTTACGTGCGACATGCTCCAATAAATGTGTGATGATTGGAAGAGGGTAGCTATCTTTGATTGTAGCGGCGTTAACTTTTTTAAGGTTAATACACACTCGCAACTTTCCATTCTTTTTGGGCACCAGTACAATACGAGACATCCATTCAGTATGCTCAATCTCATAGATGAATCCAGCTTCAATCAACCTGTCTATTTCTTCTTTTATTTTAGCTGCATGAGTGTCATTATATGTGTAGGGCTTTTTTTGGTGGGCTTGGCATCTGCTATCATGGGGATCGTATGAGAGCATATTTTTGGATCTACTCCCTTAAAGTCTCTATAGTGCCATGCAAACACTTCCCTATATTCCCTTAACAAAGCTACAAGCTCTACTTCTTCTTTTGCACTTAGGTCGTCTTCTATGTACGTACAACGTTCTTCGTTCTCTTCAATGGTTACTATAATTTTTTTGGTTTTTTCTTTATTGTCGTATGCTTCTCTTGTGGTGCCCTCGCTCTTAGGCATTCGTACCAAAATTTTTTGGTCTTCAACTTCATATTTCTAGAAGTTTTGTGGTACTTCAAACAATGATTCCTCGTCTTCTTGTTTCTCTACTCTTCTTTTCTTTTTCTTTTGACCTTCTTCACTTCCATCCTTTGAATTTCCCATTTTGATACTTGCGAGACGTTCTTCTTCTTTTTGGGTAAACACTCCTACATCTTCTAGATAGTGCATCTCTAAATTAAAGCAACTATCCATCACAATGGACTCTAGATCGTCATCGTTCTCTTCTTCTGTGAAATCACTAGGGTCACATTCTTCTAGCACGGGCTGACACATGAACACTGAAATATCATAACCCTCCTCATCACAATGAGGTTTCCATTCTTCTTCATTGACAGCAATCTCCATGGTGGCTAAGATTTTCTGCTCATCCATGAGGCTCGAATTCCTCATCTGGAAAGATCATCGGTGTAAAGGCTGGGTCTTTAATTGGTCTTTCTCCTTGAGAAGTTCCTTTGTCTCTCGGTTTTAGGCGTATTTCCTCTTCCTTTGTGACCTTGCACATCCACAAGTGAGTATCTTCATGCATCCAATATGGATCAGATGAACTTTTTGAATGCACAGAGATAGAATCTTCTTTCACTTTGTGGATAGGATTCCACTGTAGGGGTGGCACATCTCTGAAGGTGTAATCCTTAAAATTGACCTTGGTTGTGACCCCTAAGTGTTGCAAGTATGAGGAGTTAGTTCCCTAAGCTTGTACTATTTGCAGTTGTCATAGGAAGGGTCTTCCTAGGATCATCTCAAAGACATTATTTTTCTCAAAGTCACATATAGCAAAGGTATGCTCAAACTCTACCCCACAAGTGGTTAGAGTTATCCCTTCTAGCAATCCTAGAGGTCTTTCAACATTGCCATCAGCCATTTGAAGCTTCATTCAAGTTGGTCTTAATGCGGGTTTGCCCAATTGCTTCCAGAAGGAGGTGGTAGCGATTGTAACACCAGCACCTGAATCTAAGATAGCTTTGGTTGTGTAACCTTGGTAGGTGATTGGAAGATAAGTATTACCTTCTTCACCTTCACTCATGTCTCCTATTTTGTCTAGAGGTATCTCTGGTACTTTCTGCTTAGAGCCTACTTTTGACACCTTGGAATCGAGTTTAGGAACCTGATTCGCCACATGATTCCATAGCTCTAGTTTTACTTTGAGCAGCTCTTCTACGGTGAGATGACACTGAACCTTAGTATTCTTTACGACATTAGTGTTCCTTGGAACCACTGAGTCTTCATGTCTTACCAATATTGTGGGAGCCCTGATATGAAGAGATTCAGATTCCCATGGGCCTCTGAATTATGGCAACTCTTGTAGAGAATTAGATTCAAAATCTAGTCTTTCATCTTCTTGTTGCTCTGCTTGGTCTCCATAGGTAGACGGAATGTCTTGGGGAAATTGATCATGAAGGTCATGAATTTCAAGAATAGGCGGGATTATCCTTCGCCTTGGCCCATTTCTCTTCTTGTATTTCCCGCAAGAACTCTTGAAAGTACTGCTAAATTGAAAGAGGTGTTCCATCATCCACGGAATCAGGAACAGAAGCTTTCGTTGGCAGTGAGCTTTCTCTTTCAACAATTGGTTGAGCTTGTGGAGGTAAAAAAACTTGCGGTTTGTTTACCAACTGCTCTAATCTTTCTAGTAAGCCCTCGAAATCCAAATCCGGTTTGATAGAGTTTGTCTCATTGAACATTTGACTGGTCTCAAGCATAGCTTGAGCTAGTTCTACCATTTTCATGAACATCTTTGTTCGTTCAATCTCTAAATCTGCTCTAGGGTAACTCTTGTCTAGGTTTGCAATCGTTGGCCCTTCTTGAAGTGGAGCCTGATATGCTTTGAACATCATGTCCAAGCCTTCTAGAGTTGGATATGCAAGAATAGACCCTGATTGTTGTCTATTTATTATGGGTGGTGGGGCGAGATGAGGTGGTGTGGATGGAGTTTCGACATGCGAGGGACTTTGAGATGCAATGTTTGATATTTTTTTACTTTGCGTCTTTCAAGCTTTCTTCTAGTTCAGATGCCTTTTTATTCCACTTGTGATTAGCTTTCTCCCTGGTATCTTTCCATGTTCTTGTTTTCCACTTACTAGACTCTCCTAATTCACTTGGCTCTGATTGCCCAGCTGAGTTATCCTGTTTTAATGCTTGTGCCCTAGTAATTGCCTGTACAAGAGCCACATTACTGCTAGTAGCACTTGAATCCACCACTAAGCCTACCACATTGATTGGTGTAACCTTGGGTGCACTAGAGGGGTTTTTGGGACAATCTCTAAGAAGATGTTCTTTACCACACTCATGACAAAAGCCCTGTATTGTGATGTTTTGTCCTTGTCCTAGAGTCGGTGAGTGGGAACATTCACAAATGAAATGGTCGTCTTGACATCTAAAACATGGTCCTCTAGGGGCTTGTGGTCTTACTTGTCTCAATTTGGGCATGGGGTTAGGATTCGTGTACATGATATTGGAGTATTTTGGCTCCAAATTTTGTTCCATAAGTGGTGTTTCGTATTGATAGGAATAAGCCTCACTATGCTCTCGTGACTCTATGTAATAAGCTTATGGACTATCTTCATGCGAATAGTCTGAAATATGAGCATGAGAGTCATTTTCTGAGACCAACAGGGTTAGCGGCACCAATGCTCTATTAGGGTTTTCCTCTGCCACTGCATACTTAATTGGATGTTGGAAAACAATGTCTTATTGGTCAATACTTGCTCAATGTTTCATTGGTCAACACTTGCTATAGCATGTGTAGTCTTGATTTGGATTCCTTCCACAAATGCACGGACGTGACCAATATCTGTAGCTATTCAGTTTTGTCCTTAGTACAAGAACCATGTTGGGCAATGTGGGTAGCTCGATGTCCTCTTAAAGTAGCCACCAGGGTTTGAATCTTGCAGACGGCAGCGCGAAGGCTTTTGATGAGCTTTTGTTTTTAACGAACCAAAAAGACGAGCGCGTACGGATTATTTTCGTAAGCTTTTTTAGATCGATAACGATCTTATGCTTTAAGCGATTGTGGCTTTATTGGTTGCTTTATTATTGCTTTTCAAGGATACATGCAAAGCTATATAAGAAGCCATTGGCTCATTATCAAGTCATCCTTCACCTAGTTTTCAACATAAGCCTTGTGCTTGGACCTTAATAGAGGTGGTGTTTCGTCTAGCACATGGGGCAGCCATGGTGCTAACTTGAAGCATGTTGACGAGCAGCTATGGAGTTCTTCTTAATGATTCTTCTTGGAGAAGATGAAAGGTGTGCTCACACTCTAGCTCATGGAGAGGAGGTTATCTCTTGTTCTTGGCAAGAAGACTTGGTCATTAGCAGCTTGATGGTGAGGATCGGCCATCTACATGTTGTAGTTGAAGATTATCTTCTACAAGAGGATGTCGGGCTACGTCAAAGACATTGGATGGTGGTTAACATAAGATTTACATCTTATGTTAAGCATTTAGGTACATATTCTCTTTATGCACACAGGTACTACTTGAATTTTATGGAGGCAGTAGCATTCATATTAGGAAGAGTCCTATTCGGCATAGGAACAAGAGAAACAGTACGTATATGCTTTAAGCATATTTGGATGAGGTGTTTGAGAAGGTGTGTTCACATGAGTTTGAGGATTTCCGACAGCAAACTTGTTAGCATTCTATGCTAGTTTATAAGTATGTGATCTTTTCACACACGTATCTAACTTAGGGTCGTCCATAGCCTAAGGTTAGATGAGGGTTTGTTGATTATCAGTTTCACACTGATCCTTCCTCTTTCAGTCACTCATATTCACTCTTCTATAACCTATCAGGTCACACATCTCATGTATATTTAGATTTTTGCCCATACATCTGAATATGTTTGTTACATTTGTACATTCACTCATTCATCTATTTCTCATCACATAAAGTGGTTGAGAGTTTTGCTCCCACATTGTACATTGAACGTTGGTATATATGATACTATGAGTAAGCGATGGCTTACGTAACAACTTACACATGTCGTCTATTCTTTCTCTATCTTTATCTCATCATTTGTATGATTAAGTTGTGGTATGTTCACGTTTTGTCAATATGGAAGATTGCTGGAATTAATGTTATCCATAACTGGACCTATGGAACCATGGACCTGTGACATGAGCCTAAGGGCCTACCTCACTTCCAACATTTGGTATCAGAGCACTAAGGTTTTGGTTTCAGAACTTTAGGTCTTTGGCATCAATGCATTAAGGCTCATTCAGATTCCCAGGTTCCCAGACTTCCAGGTTTACAACATATGATTTAATGGCATCTTCTAACATTTGACATTTGACATACACACTTAATCTACATGAGTAGAGATTTGAGAATTAGACAATTCAATCACATGTGTATTCATCAGTGTGGAGTATGAAGTTGATAATCTGTTAGCAGCCGAATATTTTTGGAAGAGTATGCAAATACTTTACAAAAGTATTGTTTGAAGACCCAGAATTGATGAAGAGAAGACTACTTCAAATTCAAGGAAGAACAATGGTTTAGAGAAGATGAAGAAATCAGATCAACATCAAATCACAGGTATCACTTTCTACTTTATCAGATTATCATTTGCAGGTCATATCTTAGAAGAGCAGTTATGAAGATATTTGAAGGATTCAAGGAATGCTTTTCTACACTTTCAGTCTTTTGAAAGTTAAACATCAAAACAGGTATCTAGAGGTTTTTCTAGAGAGTTTTGAGAGATCTCTTTCATGGCAAGAAAGCTCTCTAAGAAGACAAATTCGGAGATGGGATGAGTTTTTTGTTTTCAGCCAATTTTCTGTTCTAAGTTGGTTGGATATCCAGGTACAGAATGTAATCTAGGTATATAGAGACGGTATCTCTAGAAGGGTAATTCATCATTCAGACAACGATTGGTGAATGTAGTCGTCTCAGACATTTGGAGCAGAATTTTGACTCATGGATATGAGGAGATGATAAAACATGATTCTATATTCCCTTCCATTTGTATACCATGTTTGTTTTGTCTCTTACTCTTAGCACTAGAGGAAGAGAAAAGAATTCATTTGAAGAAGTTAAGAGTACTTGTTACTTCAAGATGAAAACAACAAAAGGTATGGAAGAGAAGTTTGAAGATATTGACATCATCATGTAGAAGAAAGATGCAGAAGAAGAAAGTCCATCATTTCCAAAAGAAAAGTAAGGATTCCTTTTCTCATATATTTTCCATATACTTTTCCTATTTTATCCTCTCCATCGAAAGACAAGTCTACGAGAACATCTTGTTTAAAGAAGAAGCATTTTCTTGTTTTGCATTATCCTTGGTCATGATTTAGTAGATTTGACAAAGAATTGCATTGAGAGAAAGAAAAAGCAGTAGATATATGTTTTGACTCATATGTATATGAGTTATGTTTTAGTTGAAGCTTTTAAGCAGGCAGCTTATATGTTCCCTCAAAGAATTCTTGGAGTGTCAATACAGAGCTACTTGGTATATGAAAAGTTGCAGAGAAGTATATTTCTTCTTTATCTAACTCTTAAGGTAAAAGAGTTTTTTGTAGCAGATGTTGGAGACTTGGTACCTCATATTCAGTATTTTCAGAAAACTTCATAAAATTCAGATTTGTTGATGTACAAGTCAATGAAGAATCTACTTTCAGTGATTGTCTAGATTTTTGGATACATGTTTGTATTCAAAAAGTTGTTCCATCATATCCTATCACTTGATTGAGAAGTGGAGTTAGCCAAAAGAAAATCAAGCAGGTACTGTCACATTTCACCCGGGTAAAATATGAAAGTTATGAAGTATCAACTTGCAGCTTTTGGAGTTCTCAAGGTGAGAAGTTCGTCCACTTATGTTTCAAGTAGGAGTTACAGATTCTTGGAAAGGATTTGTTTGAAGAAAATTTTTACAACTTTATGTGAAACATGGACACTTAGAGACATTCAGGTAGCAAATCAAACATTCAGACATGAAGGTTTGATAAGAGCAGATTCTACACAAGAGAGATCATTGATCTTGAATAGATCTTGTATGATCTTTTTATGAGTCAGTTGTCTATCCTTTGTTTGTGAAAATTCTTAACATTGGAAGAAGTAAGTCAAAGATTCAGGTTCCTATCAGATTTGTCTTGCAGAAAGATAGAAGGTACTTGTTATGTTACAGAAGGATATGAATCCTAAAATGCTTTCAGCAAGGTTTTGTTATGTTAGGATCAGTTAACCTTATTCTACAATTTGGAAAGCTGAGGAATGACATGGAAAGCTATTAGCATGTGTATAGTGCTAATAAAAAGGGTTCAGAGATTTTGTTTCAGATACAAGTATTGATCACTGAAGATCAGATTTATGAAGAAGGACGTCCAAGATTTCATAAAGTTTGATATAATTTGAAGAATATTGGATACTAGTGTTAAATCATCCAGGGGGTGATGAAACATGAAGACTTATTTTCAGCCATATATAAAAGAATGCAGAGTCATACCTTCAGGTATTCCTATATTTCCTTTGTCAGGTTCTCTTTATGTTCCAGCTTTAAAAGAAGAAGGAAGAAGAAGAATGTTTGGAGAAAGTTCCTGTTAGGATGTTTCTGTTTAGGAGAAGGTTCCAAAATTCTATTGAAGAGAAGCTTGATATTTCAGAAAGGTATATTTCAGAAGTGCAGACATATATGTTTATACCAGGTTCTGAAGGAAAGAGGTATGAAGGATTTAAAGGATGAAGACATGATGACATCATAGATTTTTTGACTCATATTTCAGTTGATTTCAATTGAGTTGAGTTGATTTGACTTCAGTACAGTGAGAGATGAACCAGGAGTGTTCATAATACACTAAGTTGTAAGTTGTCAGTCACAGGTTCCAGGATTCAGTTCCTGATTTTGTTTAGTGTATCTACATGACACAGCAGAAGTACATTGAGAAACCTTTGTCGTAAGGTAAATGCAAATATGTGGATCCTAGTGTATGTTTTTAGGTTTTTGAAGAGAGGAGATAGCAGGTTCAGAGATAGTTCATGCTATATTTGTTGTCAAGCAGTGATTGCTTGATGTGTACACTATTGGATATCTAGTTTGCATATTTTCTCAAGTATTATGGTTCATATTCAGCAAGTTCAGATTTTTTGAAGGAAAGTCAAATTCAGTTTTGAAGAAAACTTTTTGAAGAAAAAGTTTGAAGGTCAGTTTTGAATTGCGAGAGCACAAGCTTGAAGCTTGTGATAGTTTGCAGCTTGTGACAGGTTGCAGATCCAGTTCAATTTGTACCATTGTGACATTGCAAGGGGGATTGTTGGAAAAACAATGTCTCACTAGTCCACTTTGATCCAGATTTTCATAGCATGTCTAGAGTCTCTTACTAGACCTTGTACAACAAAGGCGCTTGGGCGCTGTGGATAAAACAAGAGCCTCTCAAGGCCTTGGCGAGGGATCAAATCACGTCAACGGCAGCGCGTGCATATAACATATTTTTAGCAATTTAAATTCTTGAAAAGCAAGAACGAACACGACGACGGCGGATAGCTCTTCGCGATTGATGATTAGATTTTTACGAATACGATCCTATGCTTTATTGGAACGATCGCTATGAAGAAGCTTGCTTTATTCAATATGTGCTTTATTATTTGCTTTTCAAGGATATATACAAAGCTATATAAGAAGCCATTGGCTCATTATCAAGTCATCCTTCACCTAGTTTTCAACATAAGCCTTGTGCTTGGACCTTAATAGAGGTGGTGTTTCGTCTAGCACATGGGGCAGCCATGGTGCTAACTTGAAGCATGTTGAGGAGCAGCTATGGAGTTCTTCTTAATGATTCTTCTTGGAGAAGATGAAGGGTGTGCTCACACTCTAGCTCATGGAGAGGATGTTATCTCTTGTTCATGGCAAGGAGACTTGGTCATTAGCAGCTTGATGGTGAGGATCGGCCATCTACATGTTGTAGTTGAAGATTATCTTCTACAAGAGGATGTCGGGCTACATCAAAGACATTGGATGGTGGTTAACATAAGATTTACATCTTATGTTAAGTATTCAGGTACATATTCTCTTTATGCACACAGGTACTACTTGAATTTTATGGAGGTAGTAGCATTCATATCAGGAGTCGTCCTATTCGGCATAGGTACAAGAGAAAGAGTATGTATATGCTTTAAGCATATTTGGATGAGGTGTTTGAGAAGGTGTGTTCACATGAGTTTGAGGATTTCCGACAGCAAACTTGTTAGCATTCTATGCTACTTCATAAGTATGTGATCTTTTCACACACGTATCTAACTTAGGGTCATCCATAGCCTAAGGTTAGATGAGGGTTTGTTGATTATGAGTTTCACAATGATCCTTCCTCTTTCAGTCACTCATATTCACTCTTCTATAACCTATCAGGTCACACATCTCATGTATATTCAGATTTCTCCCCATACATCTGAATATGTTTGTTACATTTGTACATTCACTCATTCATCTATTTCTCATCACATAAAGTGGTTGAGAGTTTTGCTCCCACATTGTACATTGAACGTTGGTATATATGATACTATGAGTAAGCGATGGCTTACGTAACAACTTACACATGTCGTCTATTCTTTCTCTATCTTTATCTCATCATTTGTATGATTAAGTTGTGGTATGTTCATGTTTTATCAATATGGAAGATTGCTGGAATTAATGTTATACATAACTCGACCTATGGAACCATGGACCTGTGACATGAGCCTAAGGGCCTACCTCACTTCCAACACTAGAATCACATTGGTAGGAGCTGGTGGTTGGTTTCCTAGGACTGATTGTGGCCTATATGGTGCTTGATATTGTTGTTGTGGCCTAATATGGTGCCTGATATTGCTAGTGTGTCCTATAATATGGTTGTTGGTATTGATTCTGATACCTACCTTGTTGGTAAGGTTGCTGATAAGTGTCTGACAGGCTGCCTACTGTAAGGACAATCTTCAACCGTATGATTTGTGTATTTTCTCTCAATGGTGCAATATGGAGCATTTGGGTTTCCTTAGGGTTAAGCCATTATTGTGCAAACATTAGCCATGTGGTCTCCTCCACAGTTGTGACATTGCTTCAATGAGGTGACCCTTGGCGTTTGTCTATTTTGAACTCTTAGCTTCTGGGCAATCTGCTCTGCTATCTCATCTATCTCAGTGGAGGTTCTTGAGGTATGACTAGTAGAACTCTCGGAATCCTTATGGAGTTTGGACAGTCCTAACTCCTCACCCAAATTGTCTTCTATGTCAATACACATTCGCACACTCTTCTATGGATCTAGGCTCTTTCAAGTACACATATGATCTTAACTTGGTGCTTAGTAAACCATCTAAAAACAAGGCCACTTGTTTGGAAGGTGTGGGTAACTCTGGAATAGGGCATCTTTCTAAGTACTGTCTGAATCGTCTTCCCATGAGTCGAACTATTTCTTGGGGTGTCTGCTTGAAGCTGTGCATCAAGGATGATGTATTATGCCTAATGCCACTTTTGGAAAATTCCACAATGAATGCTTCTATCAGTTGACCTATATCTCGATAGTTGTGACTATTCACAGGTTGAAACCAAGCTAAGGTAGTGCCCTTGAGATTCAAACCAAATGCCTCAAATTATGTGCACAAGTAACTTCTTCAACTCTTACACTTGTTTGAACTGCCACATGATCATAAGGGTCTCCTGAACCATCAAAGTAGTTCTTCATTGCCTTGACCACTTGAGAGGGTCTAAGGGTTCATGGGTGCTCTCGCGGTCTAGGCAATGGAAAATCATGTTCATCTCTTTGATGTCTATGAGCTCAGTGTCTCTCTTGTTTAGGTCTTTCACCTTCAAGTCCATATCTCTCTCTGCCCACAGTGTGTGCAAAGCTTACCTCAGATCTCTCTCTAGTTCTTTTCCTCTGGGTTTCATGAGCCTTGGATGATCCTGCTCCTTGGAGACCATGGGAAACATTGGATCTTGGTGGAGGGAAAATTGATTCACATTGCCAAGCGTATGCATGTCTATCATGCTTTGTAACCAAGAACATTTTCTCCAATGTATTATCGAGATAGACAACTTTACTGGTGTCTCAAGGTCTTTGAATTCATAGATGGTGACTATTGGGCTAGGTTGATCTGGCTTGAATCTCCAAAAGGCCTCCTCTGTTTCTCTATTCAAGAATAGTTCTATGCTTTTGTTGTCTTGGGGAATACATTCTGGAGTGATCACCCTCGAGGAGTCTTGGGTTCTCGTCCTGGGTCTCCTTGCTCTAGGTCTCCTATTTCATTCTCAGGAATAACGTTTCAAAACTCATCTGTCCTATCTGGTAAGTTGGTGACCACATACATGGTTCCTTCCTTATCAATGTATGAACCCTCTTCGAACTTGACCACTGGGTGTTCAAGTCCAAAAGGTTGATCTGGATTTTTGAGTTGGACCACTAATCGCCTCAGGCCATCCTCATAGATGTGTGCACCTAATTGGTTGGTCCTGATATACTCCAATTGTGTCTTATAGGGACCTTCTGGTGTGTCTACAAATAGGCAGTACCTGAGCTATGTGTGGGTCTTTCCATGTTAAAGGACATTTCTGAGTCACTTATTTCAAAACTTAGTGTGTAGGGATAACCACTAAGTTGTTGTGCCCAAGACCTATCTATGTGGTTGACACTGGTCTCAGATGATCTAATGCTTTGTCTATCCTTGCCTAGGTGTCTACCTGATCTCAGGTTCATAATCTTTGTCTATTAGTCACAATTTCCCCCCTTTTATTGCTCAAAATCCTTTCGAGTCTCCTTGGTTTCCGAGTCCCACCTGAGGGTCAACATTAAAATACTATATCTATAACTCCCCATATTACTTTTACCGTAACTAGTGGATGTTTTTGTAGTACCCCAAACATGCTTTCAAATGAACCAAAAATCACAACAAATGGATTTTGTATGAGAAAGTTATGCCAATTCAGGTTTCTAGGGGTTAAAGCAGGGAAACAGGACCTCTTTTGGATTACTTCAGGATAGACGATACATGATACTTAGGAAATATGGACGATACTTGGGAGCAATGATACACGATACTTGAGCCAAGACGATACACGATATCTGAATTAAACGATACATGATACTGGGAACTCCACGATATGATACTTGTCTTTGGATGATACACGATACTTGATGAATATCAAGCGATTCACGATACCAAATTTTGGCGATACATGATACCTAGGGGACCGATACGATACTTGGCTTGAGCACGATACACGATACTTGAGCTATCGCAATACACGATACTTGAGCTATCGCGATACACAAAACCGACTTTCGCGATAAACGATACTTGATAAGTATCATGATACAGGACTAGATGATACACAATACACGATACTTGGTAAGTATCGCATACACGAACAGACGATACACGATACACGATACTTATGAAGTATCGTGATACACGATCCGGTGATACATGATACATGATACACGATACTTGTGAAGTATCGCGATACACGATCTAGCGATACACGCTACACGATACTTATGAAGTATCGCGATACATGATCCGGAGATACACGATACCGGATGGTCGCGATTCACGATACTCAACCCGACGATACACGATACACATTAGGTATCACGATACACGAGTGAGGTATCGACGATACACGATACCTACCAAGTATCCCGATACAAGGGAATTTAGGTATCGCGATACCTGAACTCAACCAACCACAATACTTGGACATTTTGGAGTCCAAATTCAAAAATTTTTGCAAATGTGTGTACCTTATGTCCTCCTTGTCACTCCTATGTGCCTGTAGATGCAAAATCTCCCTCCAAACCTGCGATATTGCACTCGCAATACTTGTCGTAGGTAATGTCATGCCGCACAATACTTCACTTAGATTTTGATGTATTTAGAATATTTGAAGCATTTTTCTTCAGTGTTTCAAGCTCTGAACTCCTCTATGCTTCTTGTTCATAGCCACATGTGAAAAAACAAGGTGAATGTACAGTCAAAATTGAAAATGAAAAAAAAAATTGAGAAGATGAAGATGGGAGAAGATGGTGATGATGATGATGAAGGTGAAGAAAAACTCAAAAACTGAACAGAAAATGTTGATTTCTTACCTTCCAACGTCACTACTCTACGTCTTACCGTCACACGCTCGTCGTCCAAACTCTCTCGACATCGACGCCAAATTTGGTGTCACAGTAGCACAATGGCAAGTACCAACGTGAGGAAATCCACCTCATAAATATCAATCCACGGAGACATAAAGACTGGTATGATGACCGTGAGCAAGTGAAGGTACAACTGCGTGAGTGAAAGAAAGCACACAAGCATGCACACACATTCACACATACACGCACAAAGTAAGAGCAAAGAGTGGAACAATGGAAGATCTTCGATTACAAAAGAACTCTCTTACACAAAGCTCAAATCTACAACAAGCTAACCTCAAAAACGAGTTCTCTAGCTATTTTTATAGTTTTTGAGTGGTTTTGGCCTTGTCCAGACTTAATGTCCGACCTAGTTAAAAATTAGGTTCTAGGGCTTATTTGAGGGCTCAAACGAAGTCTAAAAATTATGAAAATTGGTAGGTAGCTACTCCTCGAGCCCCAAGACTCCTCGGCTTGAGCAAAATGGAGTTGCAAAAATGGAAAATGATATTTACAATGGTTTTAGTGATAAAAACCACTATTTTTTTAGGGATTTCTTTGAAAAAATTGACATGTGCTTCTTGGAGCTCCCTACATGCTCTCTTCTTCTTCTATCTCCACTTCTTTGATGCGCTTCTATGCTTTGTCCTTGACCTTGAGCTTCAACACCATATCACCGTATCATCAAATGAGCTACCAATCCCGAGCTCATATGGATCTAGGTTCTCCATGACATCCAACTTCCCTATATCATATAACTCCCACTGTCAAGACTTTTGTGTATATATTGAAGTCCCCCAGGAGTAAGACCTCACCTAAGATAGAGTAATGCATAACATTCTCTGATTATGGGGTATACGGTGAATCAATATCTCGAGCATGGCTATCTCCATTGTGCCTCCTCTAAGATGACCCCCGAGGAGGAAAATAGCATATGGCAATGTATACCCATCTCTCATTGGTCAACTCAAAGCAAACCCACATATCGAATGCCTCCTCGTTTCTCCTCAAAATATGGATCTATCTTTGGATGTTAATTCTAAATAGAATCACCACATTGCCAAACCCACACGAAGTGCTCTTTCGAGTAGTGGTTCTAAAAGTGGACTCCGAATGACACACACCTACGTTTCGTCCATAAAGCTTTTTGAGGTATGTGTCCTAATGTAACTACACCCCTATTTGATAAGGCGCCCATCTATGAAAACCTTATCATCATGGTAAAAGGCTTTCCTTCCTTCCATCCAAGCCTAATAGATTTGGGGCATACATGCCCTTCTGTGTTCTATCTATATCTTTGTGGGGTGCTCATCCATGAATAACAGTGCTTTTGGAAGACTCGGTAATGCTAACCATTTTTTGAAGAAAGTTATTCGCTCCTCTATTGGGCTCATGCACAATACCAACGCTCAAGGTTTCATACTATTTTTCCCCACCCTCCATGCCCGAGTAAATGGAATATTACTATATCCCAACTTTCGAAATTTGTGATGCATCCATTTTTGCAGATGTGCCTTCAAGTAGGCCTCTGATTCTCACACGGAGACCTCGAACCTATCTGAGTCTCTCCTCTTTACGAGAGAGAGAGAGATGCACATCAACATGGACCACACACACACACATATCTATATGTATATGTATGTTGAGAGAGAGAGAGAGAGAGAAAGAGAGAGATACATACATACCATAGTTATTTTCAAATGCATATGGAGAAAATACCATACGTATGTAAACATATGCATATGGTTGGAGTGTGGAATTTTTTGTACATGTGATTTTTCTCTCCTCTCATTCTTTCCAATTAAGGACAAATCCATAGCAATTTCATATTGTTTTTATGCAAAATCACTCTCAAATATTCTCTTCCCTTATGCATAGATACTACACCTTAAGCTATAGAAGCCAATAAAATTCTAGTCTTTGATATAATATTAAAGTATATACAATATTTCAAATTCTCAATACTTTTTTGTGATTAACATATGATATCACAGATTAAATTTTTGAAAAATATCCATACTTTTTTATACTTCAGTACTCGTGTGTGTTTTCCATATGGTTCCCATAAAGAAAAACTATGATACATACATGCATGCATGCATACATATGTACACATATTTATAGCAACGATAATATAATCAAGGTACAGCTTGTTAGCGACATCCATTGCAGGAAGCTAGTTTTTGACATATTTTTGGAGATGTCATATACATAAAAATCAAGAGATCTGCATTTTCGAAGTTATATCCCTTTGTCTTTAGGGATGAGATATGCAATCCCACAATTATATCCTAGCAAGACACAAAAAGGAATCTGCTGACTCTCTATCAATGAAACATCCAAAACCCATCCTTTCCTGATTTCCTTGAGGAGAAAAGACAGAATATTTTCCTGGACAACTTAATGGATCTCCTTCAGGGCAAGGGGGACTAGCTTTATCTGTTGCCACCATCAGATGTGTGATCAAGCATGCTTATGGCAACTAAGCCATAGTCTGCGGTCATATGAACACAAGATCTGGATTAAAATAATGCACTTAGAAAACATATTTGATGCTGTTTCCTTAATGTGATCCTGTTAGATTTCTGACCCGTCATGCACTCTCTTCTTCTAGGATTTTCCATTATCACAATGCTTCACATGCAGTGGAAGTTGTGAATCATTATCTCAATAATGAGTGGTAAATAAATAACAGCATAAATTGGGTAGTGTTCTTGCTCCTGAACCAAAGAGTTTACAAAAGCCAAAGCTCTAGGCGCTGTCAATCCAGGTCCAGAGTTAGATGACATATTACTGTGTAATACAAAAGAAGGTGATGTACAAACGCCACAATATGATAGTAAAAAGTTTACAAGGTATGAAAGCTTTAGGTAAAGGTTAAGAACAGCACGAGCTTTTGTTTGTCCCTGCAACTGTTCCATCAGTAAGCACCATACCACCAGATGGCTGAACTGGTTGAGCTCTTGGTAACTTCCTTGCTGTTCATGCAATAAAAATGGAAAATTAATTAAAAACCAAGGTTCTCAAAATAGATCTCTGTTGTCAACATGATAAAATTAAAATGTAGATCCACATCACTCAGCATCCAACAATAGACTTCGTTCAAAATGGTTGATAGAGCTCTTGAATGAAAAATCAAGCTTGGAGTCCACAAGCTCACTGAGAATATACAGTAAATATTTTGAACAAACATAGTCATCATGAGGTCTAATATATATATTAATATATATATATATATATATATATATATATATATATATATATATATATATATATATATATATATATATATATATATATATATATATATATATATATATATATATATATATATATATATATATGTATATGTGTGTGTGTGTGTGTGTGTGTGTGTGTGTGTGCGCGCGCGTGCGTGTTAGGGTGTGTGTGCGTGTGCGTGTGCGTGTGTTAAGGTGTGTGTGTGTTAGGGGGGGTGTGTGTGTGTGTGTGTGTGCGCGCGCGCACGCGCGCGTGTTTGTGTGTGCGTGTGTCTGTGTGTGTGTGTGTGCGTGTGTCTCTGTGTGTGTGTGTGTGTGTTAGGGTGTGTGTGTTAGGGCGCGTGCGCGTGCGGGTGCGCGTGCGGGTGCGTGTGCGTGTGCGTGTGCGTGTGCGTGTGCGTGTGTGTGTGTGTGTGTGTGTGTGTGTGTGTGTGTGTGTGTGTCTGTGCGTGTGTGTGCACGCGCGCGTGTGTGTGTGTGTGTGTGATGGGGCACCGTGGAGCTCCAAGATCTGCTGATTCCTGCATCGACTACTGTACATATGTGTGTGTGTGTGTTTCTATGTGTATGCATAGGGTTTCGCGGCAGGCATCCTTCGTTTTTGCAGGTGATAGTACATTCGAGCACAATTAGGGTTCTGTTTTTTTTACACGGTGGTTCCAGTTCAGGTTTTTGTTAAGGTTTTGTGGCAAAGATTAGTTGGAGTCTTCGCAGGTAAAAGAATAAGCGAGCGCAGTTTGGGTTTTTGTAGACAAAGATTTCGGTTAGGGTTTCGTGGCAGGGAGTCACAAAGAACCGTGAGTCAAGATTCGAAGCAGAGATTCATTGGAATCTTCTCCTAAGCTAGGGTTAAAAGAAAAATAGAGAGAGAGAAAGCAGCAGGTAATTAGATTTGAGGTCTGAAATAAAGAGGGTATTATGGCTACCCTTTCGAACACTCAAGGAGCTGTACCAACTTCTAGGGAGTCCTTGTAGCATGCCTCTCAACCTACTCAAGTGGTGCCTCGAACTCCTTTGTCAAATGAGGTAGATTTTAATAAATTGAAATGTACGATGGATGAGGCACTTACCCATGATGGAAATGTACATGCTGATTTGAAGGTCGATGTGGACCCGTCATTGATTTGGGATTTCGCTCTCATGTTTCATGAAAGAGGGTTGTTGCTCTTTTTTACCACCCGCATTCCATTGGCAGTTGATGTGGCATTGGCCATTAATGCGAGCATGGATAAAAATGTGGTTGATAAAGTGTTTTATTCTAGACATGGCCTCTTTGAAGTGCAATCTTCAAAAGTTAGAGCCAGATGCACTGAAGTAAATGATCTTCATGCAAACTCTAAATGTTTCTTTGATTTACTTCGTTCTAAGTGTATTAAAGATGCAATTACCACGCTTGAAGTAGATGGTTCAACTCTTCGAGATGGAAACTCCATTGCTGATTTTTGCACAATACACTTTTAAGAATCTATTTGCCGCCTCATTTAAAACAGATGATATGTGGTTTTCCTCTCTTCAGGATTTTCTTGCTTTTACTCCACAGGTGATTGATTCTCACATGGCTGTTGATTGTGAAAAAGGAATAACCAAAGAAGTTTTCATGGCCCTTCAATCTCTGAAAAATGGAAAAGCTTTAGGAATACATTGTATTACAAAGGAATTTGTGATTGCCTTTTGGCCTTCTCTTAAAACAATGGTTCTTGATGTTTGTAATGAAATATTGAGACTCGAGAGATCAAAAGATTTCCTATTCATTCAAGTTAGTGTTGGAGCAAGAGAGAGTATTCAGCACATGGAGAAGCTCAAATGGAGCATCTCTTGACTGAGCAGCAGGGCAGGTGAGTGTCCAGCAACACACGCAGGTGAGAGAGAGAGAGGGAGATCGAAAAAGAAGAAGGGAGGCACAGCTCTTTGGTGGGTTCTCCAAAAGAAGAAGAGAGCCCTAACTTTAGTTTAGGTTATTATTTATAGGACCTGACCAAGTTCACACTGAACTTGGCCAAAAGAATAAAAATGACTATAATCAGCCTTTTAGAGGCCTATACAGAAGTGTACAACTATGAAGGGTCATTTAAGGCCTTTACCCCAACCTCCTCCCACTTAAAGGCATAAATGACGCCTTTAAGCTATGTGACTCCCATCATCTGTATACATAGCTGATGTTGTGCTTTGGACAAGCACAGTAAGAACATCTGCAGGATTCTATGACGTATGGACCTTAACCAATGTGATAAGGCCATCCTAAAGCACTTCTCGAATGAAGTGATACCGCACATCAATGTGCTTTGTACGTGCATGGAACATGGCATTCTTTGCTAAACATATAGCACTTTGGCTGTCACATCCAAGCATAGGTGCCTTGCTAGGCAAACCAAACTCACAGCATAAATGTGCCAGCCAAATGGCTTCCTTGGAAGCCTCAGTGGCTGAAATATATTCAGCCTCCGTAGTTGACAGAGCAACAATCTTTTGCAACCTAGAACACCATGAAATAGCACCTCCTGCAAGAGTAAATATATATCCACTTGTGGACTTACGAGTATCCACATCACCAGCCATGTCAGAGTCACAAAAGCCTTTCAGCTCCAATGGATCTTTGCCATAGCAAATACATTTATTCTTGGTTCCTTTCAAGTACCTCAAGATAGATTTGACTGCCTCCCAATGAGCTTTGCCAGGATTAGCCATAAACCTGCTAACAACTCCCACTGCATGAGCAATGTCTGGCCGAGTGGCAACCATAGCATACATAAGTGAACCACATGCTGATGCATATGGAACACTCTTCATGTAGTTGGCTGCATCATCATCCTTGGGACAGTCATCTTTGGAAAGCTTAACATGTGGCTGCAATGGCACTCCAAGAGGCTTAGAATCAGCCACATTAAATCTGTCCAGTACTTTATCAATGTACTTTTCTTGGGATAAATGCAAAGTATGCTGCTGCCTATCCCTTTTTATTCGCATACCAAGAATATGCTCAGCTTCCTCAAGGTCTTTCATTGAGAACTCAGAGTTCAGCTGCTGTTTGAGAGCATTTAGAGTGCCCTTTTTCTTCCCAGCCAGCAGCATATCATCTACATACAGCACAAGAATGATTGGACTGCCATCTTCATCCTTTTTAGTGTACAAATAGTGATCTGCATGGCTTCTTTTGAACCCATGTTTGAGCATAAATGCATCAAACTTCTTATACCATTGCCTAGGGGCTTGTTTCAGCCCATATAAGCTCCTTTTCAGCTTGCATACCAAATGCTCTTTTCCAGGAATGGCATATCCTTCTGGCTGTTACATGTACAGCTCTTCATCTAAGTCACCATGCAAAAAAGCTGTTTTAACGTCCATTTGGAATAGCTCCAAATCCAAAGCAGCTGTAGTAGCAAATAGCACACGTAAAGTGGTCATTTTAACTACCGGAGAGAACACCTCTTGGAAATCAATGCCCTCCTTTTGGGCATATCCCTTAGCAACCAGCCTTGCCTTATACTTGGGTTTGCCATCAACAGTTTTGATTTTGTATACCCACTTGTTACGAATGGCTTTCCTACCTTTGGGCAACTCAACAAGATCCCAAGTATCATTTGCATGCAAAGCCTTTATTTCTTCCTACATGGCTAACTCCCACTTCTTCTTGCGCTCACTTAGCTTTGCCTCTTTATAAGTGAGAGGCTCCCCCTCATCTGATAACATAATGTAATGTATAGAGGGATCATATCTGTTCATTGGCCTCCTAGCACGTGTAGATTTTCTTACCCAATGATCCACATTATCTGGCAATGGATCTACATCAGGAGGTATAATCCTCTCTCAAAGAGAATGCTATAACCATGCATATCCATTTGGCCCATAGAGAATAAGCTTTTCTTGATCCCTGGTACATAACGCACATCATGCAAAACAAGCTCATTAGTGCCATTTGTAGAGAAATGCACTGTACCAATACCCTCAATGGAACAAGCATGATTGTTTCCAAGGTATACATGGCCATCGCTGCCTGCAGTAAACATAGAAAAGCACTCCTTGATAGGAGTCACATGAAAAGAAGCACCAGAGTCAACTATCCATGTCTGGGCCAATGCATCATTAACAGTCAGCAAAGCATCGATAAGATCACTTTTGGTGATCGACATGTCCTGTGTATGAACATTCAGAGAGAAATCATATGCATAAGTATCAGCTGATAAAGTAGTGCACAAAATATCCTCAACATCTGAAAGCTCCTCTATGACTACATTACAAGTCACATTGGCCTTCTCTTTGTCCTTTTGGCTGTCCTGTGCATCAGTCTTGTCTTCTTTCTTGCCCTTCTTTTTATCTCCAGCATTCCTATTTCTTTCAAGTTGTGCCTTGTAATAGCAGCAATCAAGTTTCTTATGGCCTTTCTTGCCACACTGATAGCAAGTCACATCATTGCTTTCTCCTTTGCTTCCATTACCTCTTTCCCTGCTCTTACTCTTGTTCCTTTGTGCATTATTACTCCTCTTATCTATCCTGCCTCTAACCATGTTAGCTGAGCTGCCACCTTCACCACCTGCTTTTCTTTTGATCTCTTCAATAAGTATAGAACCCCTAACACCATCAACGATCAGGTTGGGGTTATTGGACAATGAGACTACAAGTGTCTCCCAAGAGTCAGGAAGTGTCATAAGCAAGATGATGGCTTTAAGTTTGTCATCAAAAGCAACCGTACCTGAGTCCTGCAATTGATAAGTGTTCAGCTTCACTCTTGGACTCATCAAGTTGCATACCAACAAGCTTCCGCATCAAGTGCACTTGGTTCACAGGCGTAGTGTTCTCATAAGTTGCTTTCAGCTTTGCCCATAGTTCTGAAGCAGAGGTCAACCCTTTGAGATCTACCAAGATCTCATCAGAAACAACCATCTTGATATATGTAACAGCTTTCTTGTTCAAGATCAGCCAAGCTTCCTATGACATATCTTCTGGTTTTTCCGCTTCCAATGCCCTATCACAATCCTTCAAGAAGAGAATACCTTGCATTCTCTCCTTCCACAAATCGAAAACTGTTCCCTCAAAACATCGAATCTCAAATAGATTCTTCACATCTGAGGAGGATGACGCCATGATTGCACGATGAAGAAGTTAATATGCTGAAATTTGGGCAAAAATGCACCAAATCAGAGTATCACTTCTTCTAAAGATGATGCACAATGGCTTCAAACTGTTGTGGGAGCAAAATGGAGCAGAGACAGACCAATTGGACCACAAGATTAAAATCTGTAATTTTCTGAAATTACCTGCAGAAAATTCCAGCAAGTCAATTTATGCTTCAAATCAGCAAATTTGACTTTTCTTGACCTCAACGTGTATACATAAGGCAATAAAGAAGCCTTTAAGAGCAAAAGGGAGCAAAAGCCCCAAATTTTCTCTTCAGAATTTTGAAAAATTCAAAAAAAATCCCACAATTTTCTGTACATAAGCGAATTTCTCATGCCACACTTCAATACATGAAATGTTAAACCTGTATATTGCTGTCCATTGCTGTTTTGGACTGTGGAACACTTGTGTACACCTGTAAAACACCTGGAAATAGCCTGTTTTGAGCAATAAGAAAAAGAGGAACAGTTTCTTCGCGATGAAATCGAAGAATATCACGTGAAAAGAAGTTTATGCTGCTCCAAAGGTGTGGTGCTGCACTTTTAACCCTTTTCTTCGCGACAAAACTCAGAAAAACCTGCAAAAACTGAAGTAGAACACTCCAGAAATGCTGATGTCGCTGTTTTGGGCACCTTCTTCGCGATGAAACGTGAAGATCTTGCAAAATCTGAAGAAAAGCCCCTGCTGAAAACTGAAACGCAGCTTCTCTAATGCCTCAACGAAGCTCTGATACAAGTTGTTGGAGCAAGAGAGAGTATTCAGAACATGGAGAAGCTCAAATGGAGCATCTCTTGACTGAGAAGCAGGGCAGGTGAGTGTCCAGCAGCACAAGCAGGTGAGAGAGAGAGAGGGAGATCGAAAAAGAAGAAGGGAGGCGCAGCTCTTTGGTGGGTTCTCCAAAAGAAGAAGAGAGCCCTAACTTTAGTTTAGGTTATTATTTATAGGACCCGGCCAAGTTCACACTGAACTTGGCCAAAAGAATAAAAATGACTATAATCAGCCTTTTAAAGGCCTATACACAAGTGTACAACTATGAGGGGTCATTTAGGGCCTTTACCCCAACAATTAGGTAAGATTAAACTTATCCGCAAAGTAGAGGCGTCCAAATGGATGGGGAATTGGAGGCTGATCACTATGATGAGCATCATTTACAAAATATTTGCCAAGATCTTTGCTTCAAGACTTAAGCAGATTATTCATAAGGTAGCACATCCTTCGCAGACTGCGTTCGTTCATCATAGATCACTCTATGATAACATTTTTCTTACCCAAATTTTGATGGAACATGCTATTTCATCCAAACAGAAAGTAGTAGGTATGCAAATTGATTTCGGGAAAGCTTTTGATCGTATTCGATGGGATTTCATTGCCATTATCCTTAAAAAACTTGGGTTCGGAACTAAATTCAGTCGATTGCTTTATATCTTAGGCGAAGATAGTGCATCTCAAGTGGAGACAAATGGAAGGCTTTTTGACCCTTCTCCTATTGAAAGATCAGTGCGCCAGCAACGCCCACTAAGCTCGCTTTTTATGCTTTGACTTCCTCACCAATGTTCTATTTGTTGGAGGCTAAGATGAATTCCCATTGTATTCATGGTATTTCAGTATTTGGACTTAGACAAATTGCAGTCGGATTCGATGATGACACATTCATCTTTGCAAAAGCAAAGCAAGAAAATGTTCAGAATATTATCAGTTCTTTAAGTCCTTTTTCCAATGCATCGGCTCTACACATTAATATGAAAAAATCAGCGCTTATAGATATTTCTGTGGAGCACTTTCATTCCTTAAACTCAGAAGACCTAAAATTGAGAAAGATAATGTTGGAAATTAGGTAGGTCCATAACTAATTCCACAGGTCCCATAAGTCCATGATCTACAACACTAAGCCAGCATCTTCCAATATTGACAAACATGAACATACAACACTTAGTTATACAATGATGAGATAAAGATAGAGAGATTAGACAACATGTTCAAAGTGTTACATAAGCCACTGCTTACTTACACCATCATATATACATATGTCAATTTACAATGTGGGAGTCAAAATCTCAACCACTGTATGTGAACAGGAATAGAAGAGAGTGTATGTACAGACTTTACAAGAATATTCAGATGTAGGGACAAAAATCTGAATATTTATGAGATGTATGAGCTGATAGGTTGTAGAAGAGTGTTTATGAGTGACAGAAAAAGGAAAAATCAGTTTGAAACTGATATTCAACAAACCCTAATCTGAATTTAGGCTATGGAAGACCCTAAATCAGATGTATGTGTGATAGATCACATACTTACAGAATTAACATTAAATGCTAACATGTTACTGATAGAAATCCTCATACTCATATGGAAACACCTTCTCTAACATCCCATATGATGCATGTAGCATGCATGTACTGATTCTCCTTTATGTATGCCGAATAAAACTCCTCTAAATATGGATGCCACTGCCTCCATAAGCTCCAAGTAGTACCTGTGTGCATAAAGAGAATATGTACCTGAATAGTTAACATAAGATGCAATCTTATATTAAGCTCCATCCAATGTCTTTGAAGTACACCAAAATCTTCATGTAGAAGACAATCTTCAAATACATCATGTAGATGGATGATCCACACCACCAAGTTGTTGATGAGTAAGTCTCTTCCATAAGCAAGAGTGTGTGCACACTCTTCTCTAAGAAGAACTCCATGGCTTCTCATGTGCTTCAATAGCTACTCCATAGCTGCCCATATGTGCACCATGGCTGTCCCATGTGTGCATCAGCACAACCACCTCTAAGAGTAGCTAAGTGTGGCGTTGGATACACCAAGAAGTGACCACATGCCTTCTTTATATAGGCATGATAAATTTTTGCGAAAAAATCTATTAGAAAAGCTGTTCGTTAATTTTAAAGCTCGGATCGTTGATTTTCATGAAAAACAATCGCAAGTTTTAATAAACCTTGCTTTATTTTTAAACTATCACGAAACTTTACTTTCGACTAACTTTTTATACCTTTTGACCACCGGATGAATGAATTGATCATATTTTTATGATCTATAAGCTGAGAGCTATTAAATGAGGTAAAAACCCTAAATCAGCAAAATTAGGGTTAGGGTTTTCTCCTAAATCTGATCTCTGATGACTGAATGTCCTATACCATTAGAAAGCACTCATCAAGCTCTTCAAGATAGGCTCATAAAAATTTTACCCAATTTTTGTGCCAAAAATGACTAAGTACAAAATTAAGGTTTCTACCCTAAAAGGATTTTGGACTGATGTAACATTGATTTCCAACAATCCCCCTGTAATGTCATATTGGTACAAACTGAACTGGATATGCAACTTCATTCATCTGCAAACTGACATAAGCTTCAATCTTGTCCTTCAGAATTGACCTTCAAACTTTATCTTCAAAAGTCTTCTTCAAAAACTGAATTTGAATTTCTTCATACTTCAAAAATCTGAATTTGCTGAATATGAACCATAATACCTGAGAAAATATGCAAACTAGATATCCAATAGTATTAGCATATATCAAGCAATCATTGCTTGACAACATATGTGGCATGAATTGACTCTGAATCTACTATCTCATGTCTTCTCAAACCTGTAAGCATACACTAGGATCCACATATTTGCATTTACCTTAAGAAAGGTTTCTCAACATACTTTTGCTGTGTCATGTAAATACACTAAACAGAATCAGGAACTGAATCCATCTTGGGACTTGTGACTGACAATCACAACTTAGTGTATTATGAACACTAATTGGTTCATCTCTGACTGTACTCAACTCTTATGAGTCTCACCAAAGTTTCATATTTATGATGTCATGTTGTCTTCATCCTTGTTCTATCTGTAAGTCCTTCATACCTCTTTCCTTCAAAGTCTGGTATAATCATATATGTGCGCACTTCATAAGTAACTTACCTCTTTGAAATATCAAGCTTCTTTGTAATAGAACTCTGGAACTTTCTCCCGAACAGGAACACCCAACAAGAACTTTCTCGAGATATTCTCCTGCTTTCTTCTTCTTCAAAAGCCGGAACATAAAGAGAAACTGACAAAGGAAATATAGGAATACCTGTAGGTATAAATTTGCATTCTTTTACATATGGCTGAAAATAAGTCTTCATGTTTCATCACCCCCCTGGATTATTTAACACTAGTATCCAGAATTCTTTAAAATATATCAAATTTTTATGAAATCTGGAACGTCTTCCTTCTTTCAATAAATCTGATCTTCAATGATTTAGTATTGCTTTCTTAACATCAATACCTGTGTCTGAAACAAATAATCTGAACCCTTTCTAGTAGCACTGAAGTTGCCAATAGCTTTCACTGTTACTCCTCAGCTTCCCATATTATAGAATAAGGTGCCAATAGCTTTCACTGTTACTCCTCAGCTTCCCATATTATAGAATAAGGTTAGCTGATCCTATTACATCATAACAAAATCCTTTGCTGAAAGCACTTTAGGATTCATAATCTTCTGCAACATAACAAGCATCTTTTTTTCCCGCACTTTAGGATTCATAATCTTCTGCAACATAACAAGCATCTTCTTCTATTTCTTTGCAAAACTAATCTGAAAGAATCTAAATCTTTGACTTACTTCTTCCAATGTTAAGAACTTTAAAAACAAAGCATAGACATCTGACTCAAAAATACTCAAGATCATAAAAGATCATTCAAGATTATTCAAGATCTATGATCTCTCCAACAAAATACCTGTGTAGAATCTGCTCTCTTCAAACCTTCATGACCGAATGTTTGATTCGCTATCTGAATGTCTCTAAGTGTCCATGCTCTTACATAAAGTTGTAAAACTTTTCTTCAACCAAATCCTTCCCAAGAATCTGTAATTCCTACTGAAACATAAGTGGACAAACTCTCACCTTGAGAACTCCAAAAGCTGCAAGTTGATACTTCATATCTTCATATTCTAACGAGGTGAAATGTGATAGTATCTGCTTGACTTTCTTTTGGCTAACTCCACTTCTCAATCAAGTGATAGGATCTGATGGAACACCTTTTTGAATACAAGCATGTATCCAAAAGTCAAAACAAACATAGAAAGTAGATTCTCTATCCAACTAGTACATCAAAAAATCTGAATTTTTCTGAGTTTTTCTGAAAATACTGAATTTTTCTGAAAATACTGAATTTTTCTGAAAATACTAAATTTTTTGAATTTTTCTCCTCAAGAGTTAGATAAAGAAGAAAAATACTTCTCTGCAACTTGTCATATACCAAGTAGCTCTGAATTGACACTCCAAGAATTCTTTGAGGGAACCTAGAAGCTGCCTTCTCAAAAGCTTCAACTAAAATGTAACTCATAAACATATGAGTTAAAACATATAAGCTGTCTTAGATATCTGCTGCATTTCTCTCTCTCAATATAATTCTTTGTCAAAACCTACTAAAACATGATCAAGTATAATACAAAACAAGAAACTGCTTCTTCTTTAAACTATCTTCTTCACACAAGATGTTCTCGTAGACTTGTCTTTGGATGTAGAGGATAAAAGTAAGAAAAGTATGTGGAAAATATAAGAGTAAAAAGAAGTCTTACTTTCCCTTTGGAATTGTTGGACTTTCTTCTCTTGCATCTTTCTTCCACCTGATGATGTCAACATCTTCAAACTTCTCTTCCATACCTTTTGTTCTCTTCATCTTGAAGTAGCAAGCACTCTTAACTTCTTCAAATGAATTTTTCTCTTCCTCTAGTGTTAAGAGTAAGAGACAAAACAAACATGGTATCTAAATGAAAGTAAACATAGAAGATAAAACATGCTTCTACCATCTCCTCATATGCTGAATCAACACTCTGCTTCAAATCTTGAGTTTGCTGAATACTGAATTACCACTCTAGGTACAAAATCTGATCAAAAAACTTCCAACCTTGTATTGGCTAAAAACAAAACTGATCTAATCTCCAAATTTGTCTTCTTAGATGAGCTTTCTTGCCATGAAAGAGATCTATCAAAACTATCAAGAACAACCTTTATATACCTGTTTTGATGTAGCTAATGCTTTAACTTTCAAAGTAATGAAAGTGTTTAAAAGCACTTCTTGAATCCTTCAAATTTCTTCATAATTGCTCTTCTAAGATATGACCTGCAAATGACAATATGATAGTAGAAACTAATACCTATGATTTGATGTTGATATGGTTCCTTCATCTTCTCCAAACCATTGTTTTTCCTTGAATTTGAAGTAGCCTTCTCTTCATCAAGTCTTGGTCTTCAAGCAATACTTCTGTAACGTATCTTTACTCTTCCAAAAGTACTTAGTTGCTAATAGATTATCAACTTCATACTCCACACTGATAAATAAATATGTGAATGAATTGTCTGATTTTTAAATCTCTACTCATCTAAATTAAGTGTATGTCATATGTCAAATGTTAGAAGATGCTATGAAACCATATGTTGGTAGTCTGGGAGCTCTGATACCAAATGTTGGAAATTAGGTAGGCCCATAACTAATTCCACAGGTCCCATAAGTCCAGGATCTACAACAGAGATACCAGCATCTTCCAATATTGACAAACATGAACATACAACACTTCATTATACAATGATGAGACAAAGATAGAGAGAGATTAGAAAACATGTTCAAAGTGTTACGTAAGCCATTGCTTACTCATACCATCATATATACAAATGTCAATTTACAATGGGGGAGTCAAAATCTCAACCACTCTATGTGAACAGAAATAGATGGAAGAGTGTATGTATAGAATTTACAAGAATATTCAGATGTAAGGACAAAAATTTGAATATGTATGAGATGTATGACATGATAGGTTGTAGAGGAGTGTTTATGAGTGACAGAAAGAGGAAAAATCAGTTTGAAACTGATATTCAACAAACCCTAATCTGAATTTAGGCTATGGAAGACCCTAAATCAGATGTGTGTATGATAGATCACATACTTACAGAATTAGCATTGAATGCTAACATGTTACTGATAGAAATCCTCATACTCATATGGAAACACCTTCTCTACCATCTCATCTGATGCATCTAGCATGCATGTACTGATTCTCCTTTATGTATTCTGGATGCCACCGCCTCCATAAGCTCCAAGTAGTACCTATGTGCATAAAGAGAATATGTACCTGAATAGTTAACATAAGATGCAATCTTATGTTAAGCTCTATCCAATGTCTTTAAAGTACACCAAAATCTTCATGTAGAAGACAATCTTCAAATACATCGTGTACATGGATGATCCACACCACTAAGCTGTTGATGAGTAAGTCTCTTCCATAAGCAAGAGTGTGTGCACACTCTTCTCCAAGAAGAACTCCATGGCTTCTCCACATGTGCTTCAATAGCTTCTCCATAGCTGCCCATATGTGCACCATGGCTGCCCCATGTGTGCTCAGCACAACCACCTCTAAGAGTAGCTAAGTGTGGCGTTGGATACACCAAGAAGTGACCACATGCCTTCTTTATATAGGCACGATAATTTTTTGCGAAAAAATCTACTAGAAAAGCTGTTCGTTAATTTTAAAGCTGGGAACGCTGATTTTCATGAAAAGCAATCGCAAGTTTTGATAAACCTTGCTATATTTTTAAACTATCGCTTAAATTTGCTTTTGACTAGACTTTTAGACCTTTTGACCACCTCATGAATGAACTGATCATATTTTTATGATCTATAAGCTGAGAGCTATTAAATGAGGTAAAAACCCTGAATCAGCAGAAAATTAGGGTTACGGTTTTCTCCCAAATCTGATCTCTGATGACAGAATGTCCTTTACCATTAGAAAGCTCTCATCAAGCTCTTCAAGATAGGCTCATAAAAATTTTACCCAATTTTGTGCCAAAATTGACTAAGTACCAAAATTAGGGTTTCTGCCCTAAAAGGATTTTGGACTGATGTGACATTGATTTCCAACAAATATTGTATTCCATCATCTTGGTTACCCTATCAATACAAATGTTTCTACCAGAGATAAAATTGAATGGGTACTAAACAGAGTCAGATGTAAAATGAATTTATGGTATGCTGCACAATGCCCAATACACGCCAGGATCATAATTGTTCAAGCTTTCCTACAACCTTATGTTATGCACTACTTATTGTTGCTCGATTGGAAGAAGTCTCATCTTC